>JABFEX010000869.1:0-17346 GCA_013623515.1 Fusarium illudens | reverse complement strand
ATCAGTGGGCAGAGGGCGGGGGGGAAAGAGAGGGGAAAAAGAGACGGGCGTGGGAACCTAGGGATGTATGTATGTATGTATTACATCCTGGATGGAGGAGGAAGGGGACTGCCTATTCTTAGGTGGCCTACGACTGCATGTATGTATGGGCTCCTCTCCTGGAACAAACGGCACGAACAGATTCAAGGGCAAGCTTGGGGACGAAGCCGTACTTCCGAGACAGGACGGACTGCCCTCCACTAGAAGCTTAGCTATTGGGGGGGTGGGCTTTTCTTGGGGTGGCTCGTGGGTAGGATCGCGGTGCCGAGGAAGCGAGGTGGGACCTGGGAGGGAGAAAGGTTGAGCCTCAGTTGGAGGTGACGATGGCCATGGAATGGAGGTTTAGATGGATGTCAGTATGGATGTATAATAGAGAGAGATAGAGGAGAGGGAGGAACTGAAGAGTCATTGTAGACAGTTCTGTCTTGTCCTGAGTCTTGTTGTTGATGAACCTGACAGACCCTGAACAGCCCCCCCAGGCCAGGCCAGGCCAGGCCCTGAAATCCCATTCCAAAACCGGGCGTCTACAACTTGTGGATGTCGCCGTGCCGACTTGCCGGGGTCGATTGGGCGCGATCGGATACCGGCACGGCGCGGTGAGATGATGCTATTCTCCACTTTTCCTTCCTCTCTCCTCTCTCTGGCCTCTCTTTGCTCCTCCTCCTCTCTCTGCCACGCGAGAGACTTCGCTTTCATCATTTTTCTTCTGCTTGCTATAAAGATACGCGCACTCGGCATATATATTCCGGGTTTGAGTTGCCGGGTGGAATGAGCTTTCTTTGACGATCCATCACGAGCCGGTATGCCGAACACACTAAACTAACTACAGCTGACGATGAAATGGCTAGTTGCTTTTTTGCTAGGCATCACGTTTTTTTTTTGAACGCATCATGGGGTTTTGGTCATTTGGTTTCACACCGGTGGCGGTCTTTTTTCTTCAGACGTACGAAATAACGGCTCTGACGGCATCATGCGTTTTCAGCAGGGGCGAGATATGGATCTAATGAAAGGTGATGTTGTTATTACTCTGCAACTAATCTATTCTCAGTCTTACTCAGCAAATTTCTCTTGTTCCTGAATTTGCCGTGCGTGTAATTCTCGAATCAAAAATCAATCCTACACGTCAGTCAACGTTCTTGCCGCGTCATCTCTCGGCCCGCTATCGACTTCACTCTCTCTCACTCACTCACGTCGTCGCCCTCAAAGGCCGATTGGATTGAGCACTTCTGGCAAGGGTTCTCGTCGGGGCCCTTGAACTACCAATCGGGATTAGGGTGTCTCCGCGAATCTACCTGTCGGCACCGCGGCGTTGAGAGCGGCCAAAGGAATCCCGGTGTTCTTGGCGGCGGGTTCTCCCCAGGTTTAAGCCGCTGAACTGGTCCTCGACTCTTTCGGATGGTTGTTCCTCTGGAAGTCTGTCGTGGACGCGGCGACGCTCTTCAAACCCGCGGCGGCGGGTGCGAGCCTCCGTGTTGAGAGGGGGGTCGAGGGGCGCCGAGTAGTCGACGGTGACTTCGCGGCGGTTCTCGTGGCTGCGGCGGTGGTGCCTGTGAGTCTCTTGCTCTTGTCGGAGACGAGCCAATTCCTCGTAATATTGATCTTGTCGGAGACGAGCTATTTCGCCGTACTCCTCGGAGCGGCGGACAAGGCGAGCTCTGTCGTCGGGGTTGCGCTCGCTGGGGGGTCCGTAGGGGTCGGGCCAGTCGAGGTATCCCATGGCCCAGCGGAGGCGGGGGCTCATGGGTCTGCCGTCCGCATAGTGCAGATGTCTGTCCAGTTGGGCCTCACCATTGTTGTTGTCCTGAGGGGCTTCACGATGGCTGGCCCGATGGGTCTCACGATGGCCTCCCCTTGTGGTGAAGTTGTTCGTGGTGGGGCTGGTGGTGAGGCTGTCCGTGGTGAGGTTGCTCGCCATGCGGTTCCTCGTGGTGAGGTTGTCCGTGGTGAGGTTACTGGCCATGCGGTTTCTCTCGGTCGGGTTGTTCGTGGTGGTGCTGGTGGTGAGGCTACTCGTGGTGAGGCTATCCGTGGTGAGTTCGCGGTTCCTCGCGGCGAGGTTCCTCATCATCCCTCCGAACCACGTGTTGGTCCCCTGAAGCTCCGCCGCCCGTGAACTCATAAACTCCTGGCGGCTGCTCATCAGCGTCCCGAACTCGGCGCCGGTGATGCCCCCAAACGTGGAAGCAACCGACTCCGGCGTCACGGTCCGGCCCTCGGCCTCGAGCGCGTCTACGGCCCCGTATATGAACCGCACCGCCCCGGGCTCGATGGTCTCCGCATCCCTCGGCCAGTCCCCGCTATCAATCCTGCCGAGCCACTCCCCCGACGCCGTGCACCTGTGGCACAGCGGCTTAACGTTAGGGTCCTCACTCTTCGTGAGCGGCGCCTCGAAGACGGCGTCGGAGCTCATGCCCGCGTCGGGCACCTTGAACGTCTCGGACAGCCTGTGGCACTTTTCGCACTCGAGCGCCGTCCGGCAGCAGGGGCACACGTCGTCGGCGAACCGGGGCTTGGCCTGCCTGGTCTGCGTGATGCACCTCTGACACATGACGTGCCCGCAGAACAAGACAACGCAACTAGGCGGGCTCCCCGAAGGCTTGGGGAACGTGGTGATGGAGAATGACTCGAGGCAGACGGGGCACTTTGGCCTCATGCGCTGGCTCCGCGGCTGACCGTTTGGGTTTTGCTGGATGGCCTTTTTGATGTTGGGCCAGAAGTACTCTTCGGATCCGGCCATGGTGGACATCATGGCTGCTTGTTTTGGTTGGGGGGTTAAACTTGCGGAAAGGTGAGTTTGTGTAGATGGTGTTGTGCGGTTGCGCTGATATCTACACTTGATTGAGTGTAGACTGGTGAGTTGAGATTGATAATGATGAGAGAAGGATAGGTTTGAGACGAGTTGTAGAGCGTTTTATAGTAGAAGTCGGCAAGAGTGTCTTTGACATACTTATTCCATATACCTATTCCATGACATATTCCATGACCTATTCCATAGTGTATAGATGAACGTCTTGGAACTAGTGATGCGAACAGTCAACTATCAACATGTACAAGAACATGAATCTCATAGAAAGAATCGTTCATTAGACAAAGGCATAGTTATTGTCAACCGAACAAAGCGGCGATCCAGTACGCAACAGGCACAGCGCAGTGAACACGACAGCCATCACTCGACCATGCAATGAATGCTTGCTTTCCTGTCCATTCTATTCTACCAGATGCAGCATGCACATATCAGTTTTCAGCCTTGACCTCCTCCTCCCCTTTCCTCCTCTCCTCGGCGATAATCTCCTCGACCGTCTTGGTGCTCACGCCCTCGCCAAAGTACTTCTCTGACAGCTCCACGCAGCGCAGGTTGGCAGACAGCTTGTTCATCGTCTCCATCCACTCGTCTGTCGGGTCGCTGTCGTAGACGATGCCGCCTCCCGCCTGCATGTATGCTACGCCGTCCTTGACGAGCATGGTGCGGATGGCGATGCAAGTGTCCATGGGCCCTTCGTCCATAAAGACCTTGTCCTCGTACTTGCTGTTGTCGTCTACTCTCACCACGTCGTAACCGAACCAGCCAGCGGCACCAGCGTAGATTCCTCGCTTCTCCTGCTCCAGGTCGTAGATCAGCTCCATGGCTCGGATCTTGGGGGCGCCTGACACGGTTCCAGCAGGGAAGATGGATCGAAGGGCGTCCCAGCGTGTGCACTCGGGGCGCAGCACACCTGAGACCTCAGAGGTCAAGTGCTGGACATGGGAGAACCGATCAATCCTCATCAACCGGTCGACCTTGACCGTGGTAGGGTGGCAGACTCGGTTGACATCGTTGCGAGCCAGGTCGACAAGCATGACGTGCTCGGCGCGGTCCTTCTTTGAGGCCTGAAGCTGAGCAGCAAGCTCATCATCCTCAGCGGCATTCTTTCCGCGGTGAATGGTGCCAGCAATGGCGTGGTTTACGATGCGAGGCCGTGAGCGAGCCTCGGCGGCGGTGTAGCCAAACCTAGAGTCCGAGGGGAGGGGTGCATAGCCGTCAGTCTTCATAAGACACTCGGGCGAAGCACCGACAATGTGAAAGTCGGCACACGAAAGGAAAAACACATAAGGCGAGGGGTTCAGCGTGCGGAGCGTCCTATAGATATTGAAGGGGTGAAGCTTGGTGCTGCGGGAGAACCTCTGCGAGGGGACGGCCTGGATGATGTCTCCCTTGACAATGTACTTCTTTAGCTCCGTGACAAACGTCTCGTAGCCCTTTCGGCCGACGTTTGACGAATACTGTAGCTCTGAGTCTGACTGTGGAGTCAGTGTCTGGGCGGGAAGGGGGGTGTCAGGCTGGTAGATGATGTCGAGTGTCTTTCGAAGTGTGTCACAGGCCACGTCGTAGGCGGGTTGGAGATCATCTGAGGGGCTCTCGGGGAGCTTCATGTGGGTGACAATAGTAAGAGTCGAGCGGAAGTGGTCAAGGGCGACGATGGTGTCGAACAGCATGAACAGAGCCTCAGGGATCTTGAGGTTGTCCTTGAGCGGTCGTTCGGTCTTGGGCTCAAAGTACTTGATGCAGTCGTACGAGACGTAGCCCACGGCGCCACCGGAAAGCTTGGGGAGTCGTAGAGAGGGGATATCAAGGACTCGGTCTTTGGAGAGCTCGGCCTCGAGGGTTCGGAGAGGGTCACCGACATGGTCGTAGCCGTCGCCGGTTGTCAAGACTTTTCGGGGGTCTGAAGGACTTAGACATTGTTTCACTGGAGGGTCCAGGAGAGCTTACTGGCGCCAATGAAGCTATACCGTCCAACAGTCTCGGTGCTGCCAGTTGCACTCTCCAGAAGAAATGAGTATTCCGCCGTAGCTCTATAAGTTGTGAGTCACAGTTGAGCGGGCTGAGCTAGAACAGAGGGTATTTACCCCGACGAGAGCTTCAGGTACACGGCAGAGGGGGTCAGGAGATCGGCGGGAGTGGAGGCGCAGACGGGGAGGAGCGTAGGACGGTTCGTGTCGGACCAGGCCTGGCTGAAGGCATCGCGAGCTTCATCGGCGGATGGCCTTATCTCGAGCTGACGAGCAATGAGTCTAAAGTCCATGGTGAATGAGGATGATTGGGGATGCTGTAGTTACCTGTGCTGCACCATACATTTTAAGGAGCTGAAGACAATAGCAAGAGGTGGCGTCTGGGGTCGGAGGGGAGATAGGCCAGGAACAAAGAAAGTGAATGGAGGCTTGGAGTTTGCTACCTACTTTTTCTTTGTTCTCTCTTGCCGATTGATGGCCAATTGAAGGTGCTGGGCCAGAGGTGACTCCAAGAGGTTGGTGGGGGCGGGGCACACCGATAGCGGCTCTAGGTGGATGTGGAAGTCTAGGGTAGGCCACACCCGAGAGGATGCCTTGCGCACGAGGCATCAACATCAGCTAAAACCCCAGACCCACTGCCAAGCTGGCTTCTTTATTCGGACTAGCGTGTCTCTTCAGTCCCTCCTAGAGCTTCCTACCTCTCGTCTCTTGTGTACACACACCCACACGCGCCCATCAATCAGCTTTCGTCACTGTTGCGACCGATTCTAACACGCGCGCCGACTTCCGCTCGTTTCTGGTTCCAATTGCCAAAGACCTTCTTTTATACAATTAGCCGATCACTCGCCAACATGCCCACTGACGAGCACCACGAGGAGTCGGTTGAGCCGACTGGCGACGTCGATATGACTGAGACTCAGAACACTCAGGACGGCGAGGAGCAGGAGAACCCGAACGGGAACGAGCTTCCTTTCGCCGATTCCGAAATCGTCGAGCCTAGAGTCACCTTTGCCAGCTATCTCATGAGCCCCATTGTCACCCTGCTCATTGGATCAGGCGATCAGTCAATTCTCACGGCGCATCAAGGCCTTCTGGGCCAGAGCCCCTACTTCAAGGAGATTTGCGACAGCTTTGTCGAGGACGGCAGCGTGAGTAACCTAATCTCTTTGCGCCTTTGTTATATAGCCAGTTGAGGTCCATTAACACCCTGTAGCCGCGTCAGATCGAGCTCCCAGACTACGACATCAACAGCGTCGGCAGCTTCCTCGAGTTCCTCTACACTGGCGAATACTTCCCCAAGAAGCTTCCTGGCCAGCGCGTCCTCGAGTCTGACCCCTCACTCCCCTCGGTCGACAACAGCGGCGACCAGCTCCTCAAGCACGCCCGCATCTACACCCTCGCCGAGAAGTTTGGCGTCGCGGGCCTCAAGACCCTCGCGAGCTCCAAGATCCACTGCGTCAACTCGACTGCCAAGGGCGAGATCGCCTACGCCCGCTACGTCTACGCCTACACCAGCACCGACGACAACACCGTCCGCGCCCCCATCGCGAGCTTCTGGGCCACCCGCTCCCACACCCTGCGCGCCGAGGCCGAGGACGAGTTCAAGGCTCTGTGCTTGGAGCACCCTCAGTTCGGATACGATGTTCTCAGTAGGTTCCCCTGCGCGAAAGACGCGTTCAGTGCTAACAGATACCAGCCCGCGTCCTGGACGACAAGCTCAAGAGGGAGCGCAACGACAAGATGCACCCTGCCACAAGCAGCGGCCGAAAACGCGCGCGACACAGCAGCGGCTCACGCGCCGAGTAACCATATACGCGTTGAGAGGGTGGAACTGGCCAGGATTAGGCCACTGGCGCGTTTCCTGCTTTGTTTCTCTGATTTTCTGGGATATTTGTTTCACTCACCGGGCGCAAATCTGTATTATAATTCGGGATTTACGTCGGCTGCCAGATGCGGTCGCTTCAAGATACGGATGACATGGAACTGTTATGCTTGAAAAGATGCTCGTAAGTGGATAGCGCTTTTACTGATTCGTCCACAGTCGCGCCGAGTACGAAATGAGTTCAAGCTGTTGACCTCAAGCCCTCGACAAGCTCTTGTCGCGGGAACGCGCAAGCCTCGGCGCGATCGATGGTCGGAGGTGATGGAGACTGAGCGAGTTGTTCATGGCCACGCCGATCATGGCTGTCTCGGCTCTTCCACTCTTCAATTTAAGACGATCTCTTCACCCGATGTTTTTCTCGACAAGGTGGTGGTACTGTAGCCTGAACCCATATTTTGTCCTTCATAAGGAGATGTAGAACGGTGTTGTCAGAGTGGACAAGCTAACTCGACCAGCGGTCTATAGTATCCGTCTGGCAAGGCGCCAGGCACGCAACACATGGCGAATGTGTACCGGACTTTTGAGAACATTCATCTTTCATGAATGGCCATCTGGGGAGTTCCCAATTCCGCTACGATACGCACATCGAGGCTTTGCATCGGATGGCCGCGGCAGAGCCTCACTTTGAGACACGGCGGCCCTCTATATCGGAATGGCATGGCGTAATAGGCAGAACGATCTTCTCAATCTGCGCGTCAACTGAAAGTCCAGAGATCTTGCCAGATGGCAATTCATCATGCGCATAGTCCTGAAGGGCTCGTTTGATGCTGACGGATAGGTGGCCCTGGTGAGAACTGGCTTTGGTAACAGGAGACGAAATGAACGGAAGCATTGCGATAGTAATATAATTCTTGTTATGTCGGTGAGAAGCCAAACCTCTTTTCAAACATGTCTTCATCCTCGGCGTCCACCTCAAAATCGAAACGTGTTACATCTTCAGCAAAGGGCCACAGATATTGACTCGTCACCCTGGCATCAAGTTAATCTCTATATCTCCTTGACTCATAGTGGCAACTCACCTATGATGCTCATTGCTGGCCTGGTACT
Source organism: Fusarium illudens (assembly GCA_013623515.1). Classification (NCBI taxonomy): domain Eukaryota; kingdom Fungi; phylum Ascomycota; class Sordariomycetes; order Hypocreales; family Nectriaceae; genus Fusarium; species Fusarium illudens. The sequence goes on along the minus strand of JABFEX010000869.1, from coordinate 9,608 downwards.
CTGCCAGAGCTGCGGCGTCTTGGTGGAAGCTCAACAGGGCGATCTGGAAGCCTTTGCTCCGCGCAATGGGGTCGGTGATTGACGGGCCTCCTACTACCAAGCGCTGGTCTTTGACGCATGATAGAGTCTTGAGTGTTTTGAGTTCTTTGGCGAATGTTTTTTGGTGGGATTCGTCGACGTCGGGTCGGAATTTGAAGAGGACTGTTGGTTAGTGGAGAGTGACGGAACAAGGTTAGAGACATGGATACCGATGTGAACGACAGTCATAGTTATGACGGTCTCGAGTTTCCGTTTATAATGTATATCCAGAAGCGAAAGTAATCATAGTTCCCCTACGTTCTTAATATATAGGCTGTGGTTGGTTAGTGTAGGCCAAGCGGAACAAACCCGTTGGCCGTTTGACGGAGAATCTCCGTCAACCGTGACCTTCGAAATGGTTCTTATGACTAGGATCCAAGTAGCCCATTGTTAATAGGGAATGCCTTTCTCGCCTGCAGATAGGCTATCGATTACCTAGTGTGCTTTGGCTATTCGTCCGACAGACAATGAAACGACGCCCGGGAAGAGCACTCTTCAGGCATACTCGTACATTCATTGAACTTGGATGAATTAATGAACGGCTACTAACCCTCCATCGTGACTAGAGTGTCTGCAGAGACCCTTCTCGCCTCTTCATTCAAAGCATCAATCTCTGCCTGCACAAGCGGAATCCCAGTCCTTTCCCTCTCCTTTTGCGCCAGTTGCTCAATCTCGCCGGGGAAATAGATGCGATCTACACCGGCCGCCTTTTCAGAGCCTACTACTCGCTCGTATAGGTACTGCATCCTCTCGCGGAACTCGTCCAAGCTCATGAAAAGGTCTGGCTTAATGGCAATTAGGAAGTGGCCGACGTCTGCGGGCTTGGATGGATCGTAAGGGTTTGTGACGTGCCCGGCAAAGGCTGAGCCCGACAAGACGCCCGAGAAGACATCCATCATTATAGACAGGGCAGAACCTTTGGGTCCTCCCATGGGCAACATGACGCCCCCCAGAGCAGCTTCAGGGTCCTCGGTTGGGCGTCCTTCGGAATCCAGCGCCCAGTCTGACGGGATCTTCTCGCCGCGTCGCTTGGCCTTGTAAATCTTGCCTCGGGCTGCCACCGAGGGCGCCATGTCGAGGATGAAGCTCTCCATGGGACCCTTGCCCGGCGCACCGCAGGCGATGGGAGACACCCCCATGAGCTTACTCTTACCGCCCCAAGCAGGTAGAGCAGGACTCGAGTTTGTGAATACAAGACTCATCATGTCGGCGTCTAGAGCCTGCTGAACAACCCAGGCGCTCATGCCAAAGTGGTTCGAATGCTTGACGCTGGCCATGCCGATTCCAAACACGCGGGCAGACTCGATGGCAGCAGCCATGCCCCTATGAGCCGCGACGAAGCCGAAGCCGTTCTTGCCGTCGACCTGGGCGACGGCAGGCGTCACCTGACTCACGATGGGTTGCGCGGCGGCGTCGAGGACTCCCTGGCGGATGCGCTCCATGTACGAGGGGATGCGGTTCATGCCGTGGGTGTCGACGCCACGGAGATCTGCGGCGACGAGGCAACAGGCCACGATGGCGGCATTTTCGTCTGGGACGCCGTTGCCCTTGAGGATGTCTTGGACTAGGCGGCGTGCTTCTGAGGCGGCGACGTGGACTTTTTGAGATTCTTCTTGGGGTTTGGTGTCTGTCATTGTGGGCCGGGTTGAGGAGGTGAAGATGGAGAGTTGATTGGCAAGGAAGAGAGGACGTAGTTGTCTCAAACAAGCTGAATAGAATTATGGAAATATGCCTAGGTAATGATATGATTATAGGCTTGGAAGAGTTGTGGAATTATTTCTCTTTATTTAATCATGAAATGCGTCAATAATTAGGTAGGTATCCTCACGGCATATCCCCGCTCGCGTCGGAGTTTTGCCACTGCACCTTCACAACAACAACCACAGCCGCCCGCCGATCGGCCAGTAACAACACGCACCTCGAACATGCCCGACGACGACAGTTCCGGTGGACCGCGGTCCCGAAGACGAAATCAGCCGGGACGGAGAAATCCCCGGTTGCGCATGGCATGTCTCCGCTGCCAGAGACGCAAGATCCGAGTATGCCCCAGAGAGTCCAGTTTCCAAGACAAAGGACTGATGGTTTAGTGTGATGGAGAACTTCCGGCATGTAAAAATTGTCGAAATGCCGGTGCCTCCTGTGCAGACGGAGAAAGCGCTCGGCTGAAAGATCTACCCAGAGAGTAGGGTCAGGCGTCCTTTTGTCCATTTCCGGGTTAACAGTCATGATAGATACATCTCGACACTGAAGCGTCGTATATCCTGGTTAGAGTCTATTGTACGCTCGAGATGCCCCGACGTTGATCTGTCTCAGGAGCCTTCAGAGACTGAAGAAGCCTCCAGCGAAGCCGCTCTGGATGATACCGCGGATACGTTACTTCAATCTCCCTCTGTTATGCAGGCACAGGACTACACTGAGACAGTCAACGAAACAATTGTCGAGCCAAACAATCAGCCTGTCAGGTCAGCTCCTGGGCCTACAGGGGCTGGTGCTCTATCCCACGAGATTGGACTCGTCTCCCTCGGAACAAACCAGGACCCAAGATACATCGGTCCATCTAGTGGCTACTTTCTAGCCCGAGTGATGCTCAACTCGGCTTCTACACAGGATCAAAGCCTCAACAGATCAAATCGCGAGGCGCCTTTCCCTACCAAACTCATCGAGGCGATCCAAGGGCCTCTACCTCTTCCGGCGCGAGACATGGCGAAACAGTTGTGCGATGCCTACTTTGACGCGATACATCTACAGTGCCCTATTCTTCATCGACCTACATTCATGAGGATGCTGGATCAAGCCTATGAGCAGGAAGAAAAGGATCCTGTTGTGGCTTTCCAAGTATTCATGGTCCTAGCCATAGGGGCTACTGTATTATCAGGTCGGCTCAGGGCGCGCATCCCAGCAGAGTCATACTGTCTGTCCGCGTTGCAGCATCTGGAACAACTCAACCTCGAGAATTCTCTGCAGGGTGTCCAGTGTTTACTCTTGCTCCTCATATTTACCATCCACAGCCCCTTTGTCCGCTTGAATGTGTGGTATCTTAACTATCACTGCCTTGCCGCATTGTTGGACCTGGGTCTCCAGCGCAACATTAGCATCAGTTCTGGAATATCTCTACTGGAGCAAGAAATGCGCACTCGCATCTTCTGGGTCATCTTCTCTTTCGATCGCATTATTGCAACTATGATGGGCCGCCCCATTGGTGTGAGGGATGAGGCGTGCGAACTTCGTGTGAGTGACTTTTCTAGCAGGCCAGATCTTGACTGACCGGTATAGATGCCACAGGGCCTGAGCGATAATGAGCTTGGGGACTCGGATCAGCCACGGGAAGCCAGCTCCCTAGGAACCCGCAGCGAAATGGATTTCGCGATGCATCTCTTCAGGGCAGCAAAGCTCAACTCGGAGATCAAGTACGTTGCTAATAGCATCGTCAGAGACTCGCCCAGTTACGCATATCCCCCGGTCGTCGACATCAACAACTGGCAGACATCTATGCTACGCCAGTTAGACGAGTGGGCAAGCCAGATACCAGTATCCCCTGATGAGCCGTCCGAATACTATCTCCGAACGACTTGCCAGCTGCGCTATCACGGCCTCAGAATGCTTCTTCTCAGACCCAGCCCCGCCATACCAAAACCTTCCAGCGAATCATTGACGCAGTGCCACCAAAGTGCTCGGGAGAGCATCAAGTTGTTTGACAGCTTGTACAAGAAGAACCTGCTGATCCACAGCTGGACGACGTTTCACGCTCTTGTCCTCAGCACCATTACCTTGCTCTACTGCATCAAAGTGGTACCCGAGATTTCTCGTGAGACTGAGATTGATGTTTTGATGGGGGACCTGAGCATTTCTCTTAGCGTCCTGAGCGCTACTGGGGAGCATTGGTCAGGGGCAAAGCGCAGCCGTGACATCTTGGAAGACCTGGGAAAGTCGACGATCCGATGGCTGCGAGACAGAAATGGTGATACTGGTGTGAGTAACAGCCGTGGAGGTTCTCGCCAGACAGAACTGGGGCCCGAGATGCAAACTGCATCGTTGACAGACGTGGACGTTGGTCTCTCCTATCACAGCAATGGGTTGTCGATCAATCACGGCGAGAGCATGAATGTCTTCAGTGGGAACGCGTTTGACGACTTTCTCATGAACGATTCATTTGCCGAATACTTTGAAGCGACGGATTCTATCAACGTCGACACCATCGTCCGAGACCTATTCCAGGACTTTATACCCACGTACCCAAGCATTTGATAGACGTCAACAGCTTCATGACCTGGGCGGCCCCTCGGCCGTCAAAAAGTCAAAGTCTGCTCCTTGCTCCGCTTGGTTTACATGACGCATGTACAGCCCCCTATAGCCTCTCATCCCTTCTCTCTGCACCCACGGCGCAGCGGCTCCTTCACTCTCTGCAAATGTCTTTTTCCTCTCTTGGATCCTCTGGGAGATTTCCTCATCTGAGAGGTCGACTGAGAGTATCCTGTTCTCAACATCGCAGGTAATGAGATCGCCGTTTCTGATGATTCCCAGTACCGAATCGGGGTCTGCAGATTCTGGCGATATGTGAAGGCCAATCGTCCCGCCTGCTGTGCCGCTCATGCGGCCATCTGACAAACGAAGCATATCCATCACCCCTTGAGATGCAATCTTTCTCGGGATCGGGATCATTCCAGCTTCTGGCATGCCTGGGTTGCCAATGGGTCCAATACTCTGAAGCACGAGCACACTGTCTGGCGTCACCTCAAGATCGGGGTCGTCTACTCTCTCTGCGAGGTCTGCTGAGTTGGCAAAGACGACTGCTCGGCCGGAATGTTGGAGAAGGCGCCTGTCCTTGGAGGCACTCGCTTTCATAACGGCGCCTTTAGGGGCTAGGTTGCCTCTGAGCACGACGAGCGATGATGATGGGTAGAGGGGCTTGTCGAAGGGCTGGATGACGCTGAGTTCCCGTGGTACTGGGATGAGGGAGTTTTGGGCAATTTCTTGGCCAAGCGTTCGTCCAGTTACTGTCATGGCGTCGAGGTAGAGAAGAGGCTTGAGCTCGTGGAATAGAGCAAGCATGCCACCTTGAGACGTCAGTGTCTAGTCAACTATTGAGACATGGACAACAAACCTGAGTTGTGGAAATCAGTCATGTAGTTATCCCCGCTCGGCTTCAGATCAACCAGCAACGGCGTCTTTCGACCAATCTCATCAACAGTATCCAGAGTGATGGTTCCAGCCACCTTGGGATGACGCCCGATAATGGCCATGAGATGAACGACGGCGTTGGTGGAGCCACCAATGGCCTGAAGGACAATGATGGCATTGAGGAAAGACTCGCGCGTCAACAAAATCTGCGGCCGAAGCTGATTGAGGTTCTTGCAAGCGGCTACGGCGTGTCCTCCAGTGGCCTCGGCGATGCGAAGACGAGTAGCTGAGACGGCGGGGGCTGTGGCACCGGCAAAGGGCATCATGCCGAGGCCGACGAGGATACAGCTCATGGTGCTTGCTGTGCCCATGACACCACATGTTCCGCCCTTTGAGAAGCCGGTGAGTTTGGGGATGGGACTGACTCGCTGGGGGTGAACTTACAGTTGGTGCCAGTTCATCGTTGATGGCAGAGATGTCCTCAATGTCGATGGCGCCAGCTCTGTAACTTGCCCAGTTGTTGCGACAGTCTGTACAAGCTCCGATTCTCACTCCTCGATGACTACCAGGCATCATTGGACCAGTAACGAGGTGTAGGATGGGCTTGTTGGCTGAGATGCCTCCCATCAGCTGAGCAGGCGTAGTCTTGTCGCAACCTCCAATCAACACCACCGCATCACACGGCTGAGCACTAATCATCTCCTCAGTATCCATACTCATCAGATTCCTCAGATACATGCTCGTCGGCGACGAAAAAGACTCGTGTATGCTGATAGTAGGAAAGTCAATAGCCAGCCCGCCATTCAACTGCACGCCCCTCTTGACGGCGTCGATGAACTGCGGGATGTTGGCATGGCACGGGTTGAAGCTCGAGTATGTGTTGACGATGCCGATGATGGGTCTGGAGAGGGCATCCTCGCTGTAGCCGAGGGCCTTGATGAAGACCTTGCGCAGGAAGAGGGAGAAGTGAGGGTCTCCGTACGAGGCGAGGTTCTGGCGGAGTCCGACCTTGGAGGTTATGGGGGCGTCGAGGTCGTAGTCTGGGTTGAGCTTTTGTTCTTGGGCCATCTTTTTGTCTGTGTTTTTTATTGTGTATGTGTATAAGTGTAGATGGTTGAGTACCTAGGTAAGTAGTTAAAGACTGGCCTATCATCGCTTATGTATTACACTCTCCAAATGACGTTTCTCCCAAATGCCGGCCGGCGACTCGTAGAACGGAGGAGCTCCGCATCCATCGGCCATCACGCAATCCTGCCGACGGAGAAGTTCCGACATTATGTGCATTAACCGTTGGAGAAGATGGAAAAAGGGCGACATGTGCAGCTTATAACTGCAGCATTCGACGCATGTTGAATCATGGCCGCCAATCAATCTCGTGTATGTTTTTCTTTTCCTTTTCCGCTTCCGCAATGCTCGATCTACACGGAAAAGTCGCCCTTGTCATCGGCCTCGGGCAAAGTGGCGCCGACGACGGATGGGGCATCGGGGCGGCGTGCGCCGTGTTGTTAGCCAGGAGGGGAGCTTTCGTCTTTGGAGGGAATAGGACTGTTGCTTCAACCTTGAAGACGAGGGAGACGATTGAAGCCGAAGGAGGTCGGTGCGACGTCGTGGCCACCGATGCAACGGATAACGCCTCGGTGAAAAGGCTCGTGGATGCCTGCATCGAGAAGCATGGACGGATCGATGTCTTGTTGACGAGTGTTGGACAGTCTCAGCCTGGAGATCCTGCGAGTTTGTCAGAGGAGGTTTGGGATGCGCAGATGGACATTAACCTCAAGAGCGTGTACCTCGCGTGTCATCACGTGCTACCCATCATGGAGAAGCAAACCACGGGGGGGGTCGATCGTGTGTATCTCATCCATCGCAGGGATGAGATACATTGGAAAACCCCAAGTCGCGTACAACGCAGCCAAAGCCGCAATAATACAATTCGTCAAAGCGACAGCCGTAATCTACGCCGACAAGGGAATCCGACTCAACACCGTCGTCCCGGGACTCATGGATACACCCTACACAAAGAGTTTGGCGGACAGGTTTCCGCTTCCGGGGGGGTACGAGGCGTTTTGCGAGATGAGGGATGGGCAGGTGCCGATGGGGAGGATGGGGGATGCGTGGGATGTTGCGAATGCGGTTCTGTTTCTTGCTTGTGATGAGGCGAGGTATATCACGGGGCAGAGGATTGTTGTTGATGGGGGGATTACTTGTTCGACTGGGAGGGTTTGAGATGCTGAGATGGAGGGAAGTTTCTATGCTCTATGCTTTGGCGTGTGTCCTTTAAGTCTCTACCATGTACTTCTAACCCCGTCTACGATGCCATAACCATCTTTCATGTTTCCTCTAGCTCTCTCTCCGTCCTTCAATGCCTCATCCCTTACGACTTTGCTGCGGAACTCTGCCTCACATACTTTGTATGCTGCCCAACAGTAACAGCCGTCAAACTCCCATCCTCTCCAACCTTTGAAATCCGAATCGTCGAAAACGCCATACTCCCACCAACCTTGTCCGCCGTCGACACAATCTCAACCGTATCGCCCACCCTCGCCGTACTGAGGTAGCTAATGTGCATGTCGACGCTCGCCCCCGTCGTCTCCCTAAGGTCCCAGGACGCGATGGCCAGGCCCGTGACAAAGTCGATGATCGTGGCCGAGACTGCGCCGTGGAGGCTGCCTCTGCTGTTGACGTGGTTTTTGTTGAGGGTTAGGTGTGTTGTTACTGTTCCGCGGGAGGCGCTGATGAGTTTGATGGGGGACATTATGAAGTTGTAGATGGGGCTCTTTTCGAGGAGGCGGTCCATGAGGAGCTGGACGTGGGCGGTTCTTTCAGTTTCGGGGGTATCGACATCTGGTGTGTGAAGAGGAGTTGAGGGTGTTTCAGAAGACATGATGTAAATAGCTTTTGTTGTATTGGCGATATCTTCAAGATGATGTCTGAGTTCTCACTTGAGTAGGTAGAGAGAGAGAGAAATTCTCCAACGGACTATTCCCGGCCCCCATTCAAGAATACACTCCCTTTCCCGCATATCCACCTCCCTCCCTCACCCTCACTCCTCAACCTTTTCAAAAACATCCTTCAAATAGTCAAAAGCCCCAAGAGGAACCCCCTGCGCACGCATAATGCAGTACGCAGACGAGAGGTGAAAGTGAAAGTTGGCCAGCACAAACTCGGAGATGTACCTCTGCCCCGTGAAGCGGAAGCTGCCCACCTTGGTCTCCATGAGGACCTCGTCTTGTTCTTTGCCGTTGATGATTGCTGGGTCTACGGCCTCGAGGACTTGGATTGTGCGGTCGATGCGCGCTTGGAGTTGTTCGAATGTTGTCTCGTTGTCTTCGAAGATGGGGACGTTTGGGGCGCCGAGGCGGGAGGCTGCGAATTTTGCTGTGTTGGAGCAGGATTGGACTTGGTATGGCAGACTATGGATGTGCCATGTTATGAGAGATGCTTTTTAGAGAGAATGGGAGTGTATCTGGTGCTTGCTTACCCTTGCATGTCGGGGATTAGACGGTATGTGAGAAGGTCCTCATGCTTGATGCTCTTTTCCTCGCAGAACGTGGCGCCCTTTTGGAGGATGTGGGAGAGGTTCCTGAGATACTTGATCAAGACTGGAACGGACTGTTGGTATAGAGTCGTCATTGTAATTTTGCTTGACAGGATGATGTGAGAAGTGTAGTTCAACCCCTCTCCCATCAGCAAGACTTCTCACTCTTTTATACCAGGCCTCCCCAATTCAATCCATCCATCATGACAAGATTGATAATCAACGTAATAGCTGTGCCGCTTTCTCGGATGATGCTGACTCGTGTTTGAAGGTGGCATGGGGTGTAGTTGCGGACAAGGTGCATGGGTAAGCGCTTAAACCGTTAGATCTCACCCACACCACGGTGAATCTTATAGGTAGGCGTAGATGAGCTGGCAAGAATGGGCGAGCGGCGATTGGTAGGATCGGATTGTCGGTGTGGGTATGCGATGGTCCGATGCGAGGTGTAAGTGGAAGAAGTCATTGTTTAGAAGAAGGCTGTGATGTTGTTGGTTCAAAGGAAGAGGACCATGGAGGTTTGACTAGATCTGCCATGTTCTATTTCTCGACAGAACAACTATGGAATATTCATATATCCAATAACAATGCCAGTCAATATCGTAGAAACGAGGATCAACATTGAAGCCGGCGATTTAATTTGCCTCAGAATAGAAATGGCTCCTACTCACATGTGCACAGCTTCAGCGGAACTCTGTCGATTGTCCGCCAACTCCGACACGATCGGTGGAGCAACTCCGACATGTCTTCTTTAGAACTGATTGGCCATGTGCAGATAAAGTATAAACCAGCGTCAGATTACAGTGCCGTAAACAAGTCGATGATTCTTCGGCGCTTGTTAGGCGCCCCTCTCCGAACCACCTCCGAACTCCCCCTCCCC
>JABFEX010000868.1:0-22143 GCA_013623515.1 Fusarium illudens | reverse complement strand
CCCTGGCCCTCCCACCCCTGCCTCCCTGTCTGCCCGCTGACTTCGCCGGGCCAAGGTCCCCGTCCGCTTAATCATCTCCTCACGCTCGTCCTCTGCCGGGCTGCGGGACAGCTGGCAAATCTCTGTGCGTTTCCCTCCCCTGTGGCGGTCCAGGCCCGGCCTGGGCCGAGCTGAAGACAAGGATTGGCTGCCCGACGAGCTGAGCTATTGATCTTGGTTCTGATAGTTTTGCTGGCTACTGTTTCTGGGCGCGCGCTTGCCTCTGGCTTCTCAATCTCCTCTCTTCCTTTCCCCAGCCACTCTCCTCAGGTGCTGGATACCCTTAGCCGTGCCAGCACTGCTTTTGGAAAGCGGAAATAATGCCATGAGATTAGAGTTTCCGTAAAAAGGAGTGCAGGTGGGAGAGTGACAGCTTGTCTTTGTCATGGCAGGTGGTGATGTGGGTGGTGATGTCAACAATAAAGAAGCAGTCTAATCCATGAAGCCCACAGGCTGTTGTTATCTTTTTGTTGGTGGCTTTACGGTTCAACAATCACTCAATGCAGATCTCTTTCGTCTAAACGCGTATGTCTTTATCTATCGACTTATCATCGCCGATCTAGGGAGTCTCCCAATGCGCCCAGGAAGTATCCTTCTGGTGGTCTAATGCTATTGTTACACGCAGAATGTGTTGGCCCTGGGCTGGAGCAACACGGTCTTTCGTTCGGGTTCTGGACACCACCCAGGAAAAAGAGCCAAGAATACAAGAAAAAAGAGAGTAAAACGCCGCCTAACGCCTAGCTTTCCCGCCTTTCAAGCAAGTTCATTCATGGTCCTTGACCTTGTCGTCATCCTTCATTCTCTTCGGGTTTCTCTTCGGGTTTCTCTTCGGGCTTCTCTTCTGCCTCGACCTCCTTCTCTGGTTCCTGGACCTCCCCAGTCTCCTCCTTGGCGTCTTCAAACTCATTGACAAGCACGTAGCGGAATCGAGGCTTGCCAGCCTCCATGTCGATAATGGCCTGGTTGGCGTCGGACATGGGACGCTTCTCGACCCAGGGGATGATGTTCTTGTCGGCCGCGAGCTGGAAGAGCTCCTCAATCTCCTTGGGGCTGCCGATCAGAGATCCGGCCAGCCTGCGTCGTGCGGGTACGAGCGCCCACGCACTCACGGGGATGGGCTCCTCCGGGATGCCCACCTGCACGAGTGTGCCGTCGAGGCCGAGCATGTCAAAGTACTCTTGCAGGGGCATCTGCGAGTAAGGTCATGTTAGCCATGTGGCTTTGGGACGCACAGCAGAAGAGATTTGCGAAAGGGGGTTGCGGCAAGCTCGGCATGTGCAGTGTAAGCAGCGTTTGGTTGTTGGTCGCTGCTGTTCTGCACGCGCCTTGACGCAGGTGCACTCATGCATGATGAATCACGGGGAAATTCGAAATGACAACGTACCTTGGGTGAAGAGACGGTGGAGATGATGAGGTCGAGGGTTCCAGCGTGCTTCTGAGACCAGTTCTCATCCTCGGCCGTCGCGATGTACTCATCAGCTCCCAGTGCCAGAGCCTCCTCCCTCTTGTCTGATCGTCGCGAGATACCGACGACCTTGTCAGCGCCCATGGCCTTGGCGATGAGCACCGCAAAATGACCGAGACCACCGACGCCGACGACACCGACCCGCTTCCCAGGGCCGACGCCGAAGACCTTGAGCGGGGAGTAGACGGTGACACCGCCGCACAGCATCGGCGCCGCGTGCTCCGGGAGCAGGCCGTCGGGGATCTTGATGACAAAGTGTGAGGGGCTTCGGTGGTACAGGGCGTATCCTCCGTAGGCCTTGCCGCCTGTCCGATACGTCGTGTTGTACGTCAGGTGCATCTCCTTGCAGTAGTTCTCGAGGTCTGTCTCGCAGGCCTGGCATGGCCCGTCGCGGGACCGGCACGAGTCCGTCTGGGCGCCGACGCCGACCATGTCGCCGACCTTGATGTTTCCCTCGGCCTCGGAGCCGACTCTGACGGCGACACCGACGATTTCGTGGCCGACGACGCAGGGGAAGTCGGTTGGGCCCTGTTGATGGTCAGCATGTGATCGTGTATCAAGGAGAAGTACTCCTTGACGGGAGGGGAAACATACCCAGCCAGCTCGGAGGGTGTGGATGTCTGAGCCGCAGATGCCCGAGTGGGTGATTCTAATATCGACATCTGACTCCTCCCAAGGCTTGGGCTCGTACTCCTTCCAGACCATGCGGCCTTCAGCTGCTGATGGATCTTCACCCATCCAGCCTTCAAACTTGTAATCGGTCGCCGCCATGTTGCTTCTCAGTGAGTTGTCGATTTTGGAGATATTGTTGCTGTGCGCAGTGCAGTTGCTGTGAGTGTGTATCCTGTCTTGGTTTGCTGGTGTCGGATTGTCTGGTGTTTCCATCTCTTGTTCTTGGGCATCATGTCTCCTTTATATGCTCCCATCTTCCAACATCGTCCGAACCCTCCGCCTCTATTTCCAGCCCATTGGGCAGACCACCGCCTCCTGGAAACTGCATCGACTCCTTGACCCGTATCGCGACGCAATCGCCCAACCGGCAGCGGACCGGCCTCCCGATCATGATACTGTCAAACATGGCCCCCGTCTCCACTGGTCGATAATTGTCGGCCATGGTCCCCTTCACCTTTGCTTCACCTCACACCACGCCATGTGGGACCATAGCCCGGCAGAGCCTCCGTTTGCTGGCTCTCCCACCCCGGGCCGCCGGGATGATCCACCGCGGTAAGGAGCCTCTAGGTGAGGGTAATGTCACCCGCCGATAGGACGTCTCGGTGAGACTTCGTGGGGGTTCGATGGGTTATCGGCCGGTTGTCATTCGGTCGACGTCGAGTGTGGACCGGGGGGTCAGATAGGGTTTCCAGACTTCTGGAAGGTGGCTTGCGGCCGTTGGAATGCTGAGGCTCAAGTGCCGGTGCCGTGTCGCAGAAGGTTTGAGGCTTCTGTAGACTTCCCGTGTGAGGCTCTGCCCTGACTCGTAGGCGGCTTTGAGAATAACTCTCGACAGCATTGAATCCTCCATCGTCAACATCAGACTACGATAATCGAGACCGCGATAGTAATCCATGAGTTGCATGCCCTGCCACCTCATGGGCAGTTTCGGTAAACCCATGTCTCGGTAACTGTCCGATGGTTTGTCCCATACAAACGCAGAGGCCCCCCGTCTTCCAGACGTTTTCTGCGGTGATCCGCCCTCTCGGCTTGAGGTGAGACGGTGCCGATGCCATCCGCAAACCGGGTCCTGGCCGTGGAGTCGAGAACGGGCCGCGGTGAGGCATCAATAACCCAGGGTTGTCAAGCATGGGGACTTGAGCGACACCGCCCTTGACCTCACCTTTGGAGTGAGTCGATGGGCAGGTATATGAGTCGGTGAATCCCGTGATCCTCGGGAAAGCAATCTTCTTTCACCGACGACTCTCTCGGCGCTTCCGCATGAAAAAAAGGGCCCACGGGCGATCTGCAGCCCTATCTAGGGTGAGGAAGGGAGGCAAATGTCAGTAAGACTCTCCCTTGTGGATAACGTGGTTGGGATCCTGGGATAGGAGGAACTGCGTGTTCACCGGGGCCGGATTCGTCGGGCATCACAGGCCACCACCCCTTGACTGGTGGAGCATGAAGATGGCCCACGAAGATAAGGAAGGATTGTCGCGTGATTCTCGATTTTGCGTTTTTGGGTGTAGGGTAAGCGTTTTGAGATGGAGGAGGTTGCATTTTCTGGAGACAATTGGATCGGTCACATTGTTATAGACCAGAAGCGAGATCCAGCGTCTACTAGGCTAAAGATGATACATCTTTCCTCGATCAATTGGTGCAACTATGTGTCTATTGTCCTATTGTTATCCAATGCAGACCATCATCCACCCCACCCATTTGGGCACTGCTCAATCGAGTGTCATCGGCGATAGTAGTATTGGAATTGTAACAAGAACAGGCCAACTCGGGCAGCCAGCAAATCACATACTCCCAATCAGGCCCGTGAAGAGAGAGGCCCGTGTGAGGAGGGCATGGGCATCTAGGTGAAGCCGACAACCGAAGAAGCAGGGACCACGGTCTCTCAAGGATCACTCACCGATCCAAAAAAGGTCGACGGCGTAGCCCTTCCGATTATTTTTCGTCGTATAGGAGGAAGGCTCAGAGAGATCGGATCAAGTCGGAATACAGACCTGAGCAGAGTTTTGATGTCGATATCGGTGGACTTGGTGGTGTTTGCGAGATGGGTGAGCATCGTGGCATCACGTGACGGAGAAGAAGGGGAGATGGTGGTATGTTTAGGTAGAGACTGCGGTTGGTTCGTTGGATGGATGGGCAGACAGTCATGGAACCGAAAACTTCCCTGTCAGAGCCCAACTCGTCCCTGACAGTAGCGACCTCCTTCACAGCAGAATTTTCACGGCAAAAAAGTGCAGAACTCTTCCTGTTCTGTAAAGGTTGCACAAGTTGGCTGCCTCACTTCAGCTGAACTGTGTGGCTGACAACCCTCCCTCATGCGTCAGATAGGCAGGCTGTAGCTCTGAAATCTCAGCCGAAACGCAGAGAAAAAAAAACCGGTTGTGTTGTTTATTTCTACTTTTTACTCGCCTCATTTTTTGAGCGAGGTAATTGATCGACCAGCAGCCATGTGTGTGTGCTACGTTCCTCATGGTGACCGTCATGAAGTTGTGGCTGCAATCACGACTGTGGAGATGGGCGATGGATGGCCTGAGACAGCCAACTCACTACACGGCCACCTTTTCACTCTTTCTACCTGATTCTTGCAGTCTTCACCTGAAGCATTTACCGCTGGAAATGCAAGAATGGCGGCAAGTCGATTGGCCGGATTGGGTTATCCGAGCCACAATCCGTTGTCGTGCTGTTTCTTGCTTGTCGTGATGGCTAACCCTTGGCATCGTGGCGCAGATGGCTATCCGGCAATGGCATGCCGTGGGGGGGACTTTGGAACTGGGCTGAAGGGGAAAAGACCTCGTCGGCCGAGTATCCATCAAGCAAAGCATCGCCTTGATCAAGGGGCAGTTGCTTGTTAGATTACCTTGATCGGTCGAATCCAGGATTGGTCCGCAGCCACATCGACCTGAATCTCGAAAAAGGCGCAAGATTGGCTCCAGACCACCACGACAGCGGCCGAAGAGGAGGAGGGCCCATGATCGTCTCCGTGAATTTTACCACACAGTAAAGTCTTGGCCCCTGGATGGGAGTGGCTTGTTCCTGCAGGGAATCTCCTTCTTGCGCATCGTCAATCGCCCTTGATGCTCCCTGCGCTTTCGCGATCTTGTGTTGTTTCTCCAGTTGTGTTCAAGCTATCCATAATCCCGTGGCCGCAGCTCTAGCTTCGCCTCCGCCAACGTCCACCACGGTGAAAGTCGCTGGCCCACCATCGTGTCCGTCACGAGTTTCAGATCCATCACAGATGGGGGCGCGCACCCGGCCCAAAGATCCCAATCTCGCTGTTGGCAGCGGCCCCAATTCAACGGTGGCTGTTTTTCTGTCTCCCGGTCTGGTATCCAGAGTCCAAAGTACCATTCATTGGCCTGTTCTTTCGTTGCCTACAGTACCTCCCTCAACTGCGTGTGATGGATGATGGGGGCCGTCGGTTGTTTCGCGCAGCGCGCATTGTCTGAAGCTTGATGTGCTCCGTTGTGTGTTTTTCCAGTTCGCAGTTTGCTGCAGTCTCTTCTGCGAATCTGGGATATTGAAAAGCTGCTTTGGAATCTATTTAAAATGGTTCATGCCCCATATCTGATGCCATCTGTTAATTGATACTCACTACTATCTACATCTGCCTCTGCACTCAAGATACCCATCGCAGCCAACCATCACCAACCCAAACAAGCCTGGTTCAAGCAAAAGAAAGGACCAACACCAACACCTCTCAAACTATTTCTCCAACAGTTGCAAACCAACAACAAGAGGCAAAAATGTCTTCACCAGCCAGCGCCCAGTAAGAAGCCTTTCCATCACTTCTCACGATGAGTTGGCCGCTAATCAAGCCCGCCCCTCGCAGGTTCAGCAGCTCCAGTGGCTCGGGTTCAGCTTACACGGGCGGCCAGGGCACGTCGACCGACCGCACCATGCTCAGGCAGTGGGTCGCCACCCCAGACCGAGCTGAGCGCTTCTTGACCACGGGGGAGAGGACCAGGAGGAGCGCAATGGAGCAGGCTGACAAGATTGTGGCTTTTGAGAGGGCCTTTAACGGAACGCCATCTTAGAGCTTGGATTTGATTGTGACTGCGAATTGGAAGCACGGCGTTGTGGTGTTGCAATTGGATGGGCTCTCTTTTGAAGCATTGTACAACATATGGATATGATTTGGGCATCATTCACCTCGGCATTTTCCCTCAATTACTTAGTTATTCAGAATTGAACAACTATGGATTCGACAAAGTCATTGAACGAGCTGCGAGTGTCAGCGTGATCTTCTTTTACTCCGCAAGCTGCATATTGGTTGGTCGACTCAGATGTGGCTTGGTTGTGAGACGTGAGACGTGAACAAACTGCTCAGCTCCTCGACCTGACCGCAGCCCAACTTTTCCATCTTACATGACTCGATATTTGTACTTGTTCATCAAAGTTCGACCTCATTGCATCGTTTGAAATAAAACCTATCGTCAATTCTCTGCCTGGCAGGCCTGGTCAGCTGATTGCCGTTCTCGATAGCTTCCGTCGCGATCCCTGCGCCGCACGGACCCTGCCTGTTGCCTGCCTGCCTGCCTGCCTTCTTGGTAGCTGAACAGAATATCTAAGATCCATTTCTGGACCTTCATCTCGTCTTCTGGGCGGAAGTATTCGTTGAGCTGTCTTCACCTTGATTGACAGCATCTGGTAGACCAGCCTTGTTCTGTCCGCCAGCGTTCATCGCATCAACGGGCTTCCTGCACACCCGGCATGCCTTCTCACGACGCTCCATCGTCGAGCGACGACAATGAAGTCGTGGTTGTTGGCCGTGATGATGTCAGTAACTACAACCCCGACAACATCCTTCCTGAATCTCCAGATGCCATTGCCGAGATCCGACAGTGGCTACGGCCTACCGAGTATAATCTCGATGGCAGCGAGTATCGCAAGCATCTCGCCTCGCACCTCGCAAACACTGGCGAGTGGTTGCCGCGCCTAGACGGATATAAAACATGGCACGACAACCCAGACCATGGCCTCTTGTGGATCAGGGGCGTTCCAGGTTCTGGCAAGTCTGTCATCGCCGCCACATTGGCACACATGCTTTCCCAGGAAGATGCCCCAGTACTCTACTTCTTCTTTCGCCAGATCATTGATGCCAATCACCGGCCAATCAATCTTCTCAGGGACTGGCTTGACCAGATCCTCCTCTACAGCCCACCCTTGCAATCGACCCTCAAGGAATACATTGAAGACGGCCGATCTTTGGACAGCGTTTCTACCGATGAGCTATGGCGCCATCTCCGCATGGCCCTGGCTTCGATACCGCTGACCTACTGTGTCGTCGACGCACTGGACGAGATGGACCAGTACAACGATGGCTTTGTCCGTTCCCTGGCCGACCTTGGCCATTGGAGCCCGTCCACTGTCAAGGTACTCATGACAAGCCGACCGGTTGTGAGCGTTGAGACCCCTATGAGGGGCATCGGCTGCATCGATATCCGGATGGAAGAGAGCCTCATTGATATTGACATCGAGACCTATGTCCGGCATTGCCTGGACGGCACTCCCATCTCGGAGAATGACCGACACCGGATTAAGCAGGCCGTTCCTGGTCGAGCAAATGGATTGTTTCTCTACGCAAAGCTGGCCATGAAGGCATTTCTGGAACCAAACGTTGACGTCTCTGCCGCTCTGGAGATGCTACCACTCGACATGGAGGCCATGTATGTTGATCTTCTTCAAGAACACGCCAGGAGATCCGGTATCTCCGAAATGACCCAGGTGCTCATCCTGCGGTGGGTGACGCACGCAACTCGCCCCCTTAGACTCCTGGAGCTTGCCGACATGCTCAAGTACGTGCTTGGCGAACAATCGACCACTCTCAAAGACAACAAAGATCTCGTTCGGGCTGCCTGCGGACCCTTGTTGGAGATTCTCCCAGACGAGACTGTCAGCATCATCCACCACTCGCTCACTGAGTTCCTCGTGGGAACCAAGCGACCAGTGCACTCTGCTGCTTATCCTGTTTTGGATTCAATTTCATCCCACGGTCAACTCGCCGAGGTCTGCCTCAAGTATCTCCGATCTGGATGTTTACAATGCACAGATCCAGATTCGGATCGCTTCAATGAAAACCTCATGAAGTTGAACTTTCCATTCGCAACATATGCCGTCGAGAATTGGCACGTGCATGCCGCGAGATCAAAATGGAATGGCCGACCCGGGAATCCCATATCCCAGCAGTTGGAGTCTTTTTTATCCGACATCTCCACAAGGAACACGTGGTTGAGGGTATGTCTGGAAGAATCCGAGGGGCTAATCGATGACGAGTATCTTGGCTCATTCTCAGACCTTCATGTGGCTGCGATATGTGGTCTTGATTCCTATGTTACGACTCTGATTGACCAGAAGACCCAAGACAAGATCGACCTGGGAGACCTGGAGGAGCGAACGCCATTGTGGTGGGCCGCTGACCGAGGACATGCTGGAGCTGCTCGAGTATTGTTGCAAGCCGGGGCAGCACCTGACCACCCTGATCTTGGAGGTCAAAAGCCACTGCACAAAGCTGCCGTGCATGACCATTTTGAAGTGGTCAAACTGCTTCTCGAGAAAGGAGTTGATCCCTTGACATCGAGGTTCCGGAACGGACCTCCTGTTGGGCTGTCGTCATTGCCAGCTCGGTTCGTGACAGGTTTGGAAGTCGCCTGTCATCACGGCCACCTAAGGACTCTGGAAGCATTTCTCCCCTTCATCGATACAGATACGAAGCACATTGCCCTGTTCTGGGCTGCCGGCAGTGGCCAATCTCACATTCTCAAACGACTTCTCAAGGAGCCTGACATTGACCCTAATACCAAGTACTTGGACGCAACGCCTCTGTCGGCTGCGGCTACCCAAGGAAGTGTAGAGTCGATGGAAGTGCTTATCGATGCTGGTGCTGATGCTTCAATCAGATCCAAGGCTTGCCCTTGGGATGGGCCTATGGTAGGTGAGATTGCGTTGTGGCGGACGCCCCTTCTTGACTTTTGTCTCAAACAAGACCACCCCCTATCTCGAGGGGCGGTCCACCGACGCCGTGGTCGTAATATGAGAAACCCCCCTGAAAGAAACACGGATGACTTTCGGCGAGGTCTGTCGCTCTTGGTTCGAGCCGGAGCTGACGTGAATGAAAGAGACTCTCTTGGACGTGCCGCCATCCACGTTACAATGGATGCCACGGCTGTTAGGGTCCTGCTCGACGCTGGCGCCGATTACAATGCAGAAACTCCAGATGGTGAAACCGCCCTTCATTCTTTACCAGCAGGAGCCGACGAGAATTATCTGAAACTGCTAGTCGAAGAGGGAGGCATGGACATCAACAAGAGAGAATTTCGAAGGGGGCTGACGCCCCTGACGACGGCCATCTTGCGAGACTCGGATCTTGCACTCCGAATTCTCGATTACAACCCAGACTGCAACGTCGTCGATGTTGCAGGAAACGGGCCTCTTAGCTGTGCCGCTCACTACTATGACAGACATCTATTTTTGGAGCGTGGGTTCGAGGTGCCAAGCAAGGACGGCGGCAGATTGCCGGTCTTGTTGTCGGCACTGCTGGAGGCTGGCGCCGATCCAAGCTTGGCCAACAATGATGGAGAGACACCTTTGCACCTGTTTGACGTGAGGTCCCTGCTACACCGTCCGGAGCTGGTTCAACTCCTGATCAAGTTTGGCGCGAGCACCGAGACTCGAGATTTCATGGGCCACACTCCGCTGTTTCGCCTGATTGGCAGAGCGCGCAACCACATGGAACAATGTCGACTCATCAAGGTCTTCAGGGAAACCTCTGCGAACCTGCAGGCCCGCGACAACAAGGGCCGCACCCTCCTCTATGAGGCTATCCGAAGCGCTGACCGATCCACCGTTGAGCAATACACCTTCACCTCGGCGTTTCAAGAGCTTGTTGACGCGGGTGTATCGCCTCTCACAGTAGATTTCCAAGGCAACACGTTGTGCCACGAGCTAGTCAGGGGGCCGGCACGCAGGTCCTGTCTGGAGGTTTCCGCTGCGTTCTGGCCACTTCTTGAAAAGCTTGGGCTGGACACTGACCAAGCCAACTTTGAGGGGAGAACTCCCCTGCACCTCGCATGCATGCTGTATCATCCCCAGCCGGGAAGATGGGCTGGACATGTGGGGGAGTGCTTTGAGTGGCTACTAGACCACGCATCCAACCCCAACGCCCAAGACAGGCAAGGCGTGCGACCCATCCACCTTGCTGCTTCGACAAGGGAATGTGTTGTTGATCGGTTGATCAGGGCGGGAGCAGACCCTTTTGCCTCGACTGGCCAAGGGATGAATGCTTTGCATATCGCCTCAAGATGTAGGCAGAGTAATACGGTTGGCCTGTTGCTTGAGCGCATGAGAGATCTGGATCCCAAGGCCATGCTGAAGGCTATAAACGCAAAGGACATATGCGAGCTCACGCCTCTTCACTACGCGAGTCGCTCTGGACGGATTGAATCAGTCTCGCTGCTGCTCGAGGCTGGGGCCGAGGTTAACCCAACCTTTGATGCATCTCTGCAGTCAGAGGATAGGGAGCCTTGGTACCCTCCCGTCCTCCAGTGTGTCTTCTTTAAGCAGGAGAACGCCCTTTGGAGGCAGGGCACCCCACTGAATGTTTCTCGAGAACGTTCACACTCGTTCTCCATGAGGGGTCGAGACGACGACGAGCCCGACATGCCAGTTGCTATGGCCTTTACGACTGAAGACACCAACCGCCCATGGGTGGAGCTGCCCCTACCCTGGGACGCTCAGTCGGAAATATTTGATCCAGTCCTTGGGATTGTGCGATATGATGAGATTGTCAGGACCTTGCTCGCGGCTGGCGCAAACATGTACGACGACACTCACTGGGAAGGCTCGGCGTTGTACAGTGCCATGAGGTTTGCGGCACGCGAATGGGACGACTATGTCACCAACCTCCTCTGGACTTGTCACGAAGAAATCGGGGGCCCAGAGCTGCCGAAGCCCATCAAAGTCGCTGTCACCATGAGCAGGGCTCGGCGCCAGATGGATACGAAACTTCTCGGCGAGGCAATCTTGTCATGTCCCAAGGAGGCGACATGGGAGACAATTGAGCAACTGCTCAGTGATCGCGAATATTCATTGGTTCTCAAGCTCTGTGAGGCTGGCGCTGACTGTATCTCGCCGGATCCTACTGGAAAATCCATTCTGCAGGAACTTACCAGACTTGGATTTGCCCAGCTGGTAGATGGTTGCTGCTCATCAGAGGAGGCATCGCGGTTCGATGATGCCGAGTGGCGCAAAGAGCAAGAGGGCCATAGTTCAGGGCGCATATTTGACCCCTTGACTATCACGGCTTGTCAACGCGACGCCCCCAACATGGATGTGCTGAGGGTCTTGGTTGAGAAGAAGGGGGTCGATGTCAACGTCCACACGGCCATTGGCGACATCGGGATGAGCGCCCTTCATGATGTTGCCCATGGTCGTCACTGGTGGCAGGTTGCCCAGGCAATGCCATACCTGGTGTCCAAGGGGGCAGATCTGGAAGCCCGCGATTGCAAAGGGAATACGCCACTCCACTGTGCTCTTGAAAAGTACAATCGGTTCAGTGTAACCGCGGCCAAGACTTTGATTGAACTGGGCGCTGATCTCAACGCGGTTGATTCGGCGGGCGAGGGGTGCCTTGAAAAAGCAGCCCATAACGAGGAGCTTTTTCGCCTCTTGGTCAGTCGCGGTGTGGAAGTTGGCCCGACTGCCATCTCATCTGCAGCCAGGAACAGAGACCCCGGTGTTTTGAGGGCACTGCTATCCTCGGAAAAGACGCCGGCTCTCGTCAAGTGCTGGAACCTGAGCTTGAAGGATGTGAGAGGACTGGACGCGAGCTCGCCCGAGGCTCGGATAGCGCGTCAGGGACATCCCTTGGCTATCGCGGGTAGGATGATGCTGCTGAGAGGGCTTGATGACGACGTCGATACCAGCGCAACATGTGCCGAGGAGATGGTGGAAGCACTTCTGGCGGCAGGCGTGAGCCCTTATGACACAACACTAGTCGAGGACCATTACATAGGCAGAGACAGGGACAGAAGGCGCTCGCTGCCGACGACCATGGCGGGAAAGAAATGGAGAACGGAGGACACAGAGTCTGAGGCGATCCCATTTATCACCGAGGACGACAGCGACGATGGACTTGCGCCGACTCGCTTCGCTGATAGGCTGGTTTTCCACCAGCTACTGGCCGAGGGTGGCGTCTACGAGCCTATTCTCAACCTGCCAGGCCTTGACCTGGAGCGTCGAAGCGCATCTGGCCAAACTCCGCTGCTGGCTGCTTGCCGGAGAGGGCGGGCCCCGGCGAAGACCACTTACAAGCCAGTTGTGAAGGAGCTGCTGGACAGAGGAGCGGACCCGACTGCTGTGGACGACCATGGCAGAAACGTGCTTCATCATTGCCTTGGCAGCCGATCCGGGAACGAGCAGACGGTGAGTTTGATGCAAGAACTCGGCGATGCTGTCCCGGCGCTCATCAACAAGCCCGATGCTTCTGGCTATTATCCGCTGCATTATCGCTTGGCGGTACTCGTGGAGGGACTTTTCACGCCGGCCGCCCCTGAATTGCTGGACTATCTCATCTCGCAGGGGACAGACATGACGGTCACCGATTGCGACGGGAACAATGCGCTACACTACCTCGCCTCAGGCCTGCAGGCGTGCATGCATAGTCCTGAGAATACTCGGGACCTCTTCAAGTGGTTTGTGGAGCTTGGGCTAGATGTGAATGCCTGCAACAAGGCAGGACAAACGCCGGCGTTTTTCCTCCATTCCACATCCTTTGCCTTCAGACAAGAAAGTGAGATGTTGGAGCTGCTGGACGGGATGGGAGTTGACTGGCAGGCGAGAGATTACAAGGAGAGAACGGTGCTGCACGGGATGGCGGACGAGCAGACGGCCCTCTTTAAGGGGATCATGGACATGGGGGTTGATCCGCTGCTGGAGGATGTTGACGGGCGGACCAGCCTGGATCTGGCGGCGGCGTATGGCAACGTTGGAGTTATGCGCCTGTTTGACAATAAGAGCGAGGAGGACTGAGATGCAGTTGCGGAGGACAGGGGAGTTGATCTCTTACTTGTTTGACAGATGTAGCTAGGTCTGACTGGGGCATTTGAGTACTGGCAGGGTTTGTACATGAATGAATGGATCATAACTCACATACAAGCAAGCAAGCAAGCAAGAAAGCATTCGGGGCTTTGGTGACATTTGTAGAGCATCTCGTGTCTGACGATGCTAGTTTGATCCCTTGATGGCATGGTCAATGTTATTGTTATTCTGATAATTGCATGCGCCCGACGAACGGACCCGCAGTTAGCATCTTATCGAGCTCTTTTTGTAAACAACGACAACTATCACTCACTGCCTTGTTGAGTTGTCCTTCATGTCAGGATGGCTTCGTCCCCGAGAGGTACCTCGACAGAGCGGCCGCACTCCCAAAAGCCCCGAATACAGGTCCTCTCTGACCTGCACCTCGAGTTCGGGCAGCAGTATTCCTCCTACAGCTTCCCCGCGACAGCGCCGTATCTGCTCCTGGGGGGAGACGTAGGGCGACTCGTCGACTACGATGGGTACCTAGGGTTCATGGAGGAGCAGGTTTCCCGGTTTGAGAGGGTGTTTTTGGTGCTGGGCAACCACGAGTTTTACGGTCTGGACTACGATGTTGGGGTTGAGATGGCGAGGCGTCTTGTGTCTGAGGCTTCTCTCGCTTGCAGGGTTGTTCTTTTACACAGGACCAGGTGGGATGATCCCGAGTCTGACTTTACGATACTCGGCTGCACGCTTTGGTCTGCTATTCCGCAGCAGGCGTATGATGTCGTGCAGTCCAAGGTCAAGGACTTTGAGAACATTGCCGGGTGGAGCGTTGAAAAACACAACGCGCTTCACAAGGAAGAGCACCTCTGGCTCCGCGAGCAAGTCGCACAGACAGGTGGGAGACAGATACTGGTGGCGACGCACCACGCGCCGAGGGTGGAGGGCACGTCGAGGCCGGAGCACGTCGGGAACCCGTGGACATGCGCTTTTGCGACCGACGTGATGGATGAGGCGTGGGACGGTATTAGGGTGTGGGTTTTTGGGCATACGCATTATTCGACGGAGGTTGTGCTGGGGAGTGGGATAAGGCTGTTGGCTAATCAGAGGGGGTATGTGGTGTCTGGGGGTGAGGGTTTGAGGAGGAAGAGTGGTGATGGGCATGTTTTTGATGATGGGTTGGTTATTTTGACGTCTTGGGAGGTTGAGAGAAGCAAGTGACACTTCATGATGATGGATCCGGTGTTGAGGTTTAACATGAGGCACTTGAGACTTGGCGATGGGATATCGCGGTTGTGAGGTTGATACGTAGTGCATGACATGACGACGTGTGAGTAACGGCCTCGTCTGTTTGGCCAATGGCTCACAGATCTGAGGCAGCTATCGGTCGATATGATCTGAGATGAGCCGGGGTGTATGTGTGGGTTGCATTTGTCAGGGCCAAGAGGCGTCCCGAGCTTGGCTTTTTCTTCGGCACAGGGAAAAGGAACGAGGCAGAGAGAGAGAGACCTGGATTGAGTGAGGAAGGTAACTAATATTACTGTGACTGTGAACGAGGCTGCGGGTAGAGCATCAATGTCAGCTTCTTCTGTCCAAGCATTGAGCCAATTGACCGCTCTCACGAGGTTGCGTGCGTGATAAAACATGGACGGAGCTGACTAGCTCGGTCAAACAGCCCGAGAGGACCGGGGGTTTTGCTTATCAGACATCACCCATTGGCCGAACCGGCAATAAGAAACAAGACAAGAGAAGCACGCGAGAAGAAAAGTCTCGTCTTCCAGCCAATGCCGCCACGTTGACGAGCAACGGTTGGTGAGTGGTGGGGCATGCCGAGGAAATCCCGGGCAACTGCGTGAGGGTGCGAGATCTGGCATTTGTTGGTGAGATGCGAGATTTGAGCAAGGGAGGGAGAGGAATGGAAGTTGCTGATAGTGGGACAGGCCGGCTCTGTCTGCTGTGTCAGGATAATGTCAGGTTACATGTTTAAGGCAAGATCCAATGGCTTACAAAGATGGAGAATTAACCAGCCGACCTCTATCTCTCTATCTACTTGGGTAGGTAGAGAACAGAGCATCCTGTCCGAGCCGGCTCTATCTCTCCGGAACCGAGATACGTCACTGCTGCTTGCTTCTTTGGCGGCTAACAAGGTCCATCCATCGTTACCCCGGGCATCTTGGACGTCGGAGGTGCACCCGTAGGTCCATCTTCCTCAGTGGATACCTATCCCGCCACTCCACTGTAATCGACGCCTCCAGCTGTAGAGAGCCCTGTAGCCGCCTGTAACCCTTCTGCCAGCGCCCCGGCTTTTACGTACTGTCCGCCGGCATCTCTCCCCTTGGCCCGGTCCGTGCGGCGGTCGGCGCCGATTATCCGAGTCTTTCCGACCAAGCAGCGGGCGGCGGGCAGGAGGCATTATTTTTCCCCCGGGAAGGAGGGACCAGCCAAAACAAAAAAAAAAGATCTCAAAGGGCTCGAGTTTTTTCCCTCCTTCCCTCCTTTCTCACCTCAAGCTTTCCTTCACCACAAATCCCGTCCGGCTTCTCTCACAGCTCGGGCTTCTGAATCTCCCCCCCCTCAGTCCTTTTGTTTGTCTGAATCCCCCATCCACAATCACAATGGCTTCCGGCGCTGCTTCCACCGGCTCGACCAAGGTCGACGCCGTCGTCCAGACCATCAAGGCTGAGGAGCCCAAGAAGCTCTCCGGCCTCGCCCTCTACTCGCGATTCGCCCTCGCCGGTGCTGCCTGCTGCTCCATCACCCACGGTGGTCTCACCCCCGTCGATGTGTATGTTTCTGCCGCCTCTGCGCCGGACGTCTCGCTGCCAATTGCGCCTTTTGCTGCTGCTGCTGCGAGCGGTTACCCCGGTCCTCGATTGGCCCGAGGCTCCCGCTCCGCCGTGTCGCAATTCCCGGCCTCAATGGCAGCGAGCCCGTCTGGCCTCTGCTCAAGCGTGCCCAAGCTGACAATGCCTCTCACAGCGTCAAGACCCGTATCCAGCTCGACCCCGTCACCTACAACCGCGGTCTGATCGGCGGCTTCCGCCAGGTCGTCCAGAACGAGGGTGCTGCTGCTCTCCTCACCGGTGTCGGCCCCACCTTTGCCGGTTACTTCCTCCAGGGCGCCTTCAAGTTCGGTGGTTACGAGTTCTTCAAGCAGCAGTGGATTGACCAGCTCGGTTATGAGACTGCCTCCCAGAACCGAACCGCTGTCTACCTCGCCTCTTCCGCCACCGCTGAGTTCTTTGCCGACATCGCCCTCTGCCCCCTCGAGGCCACCCGTATCCGTCTCGTCTCTGAGCCCACCTACGCCAGCGGTCTCGTCTCTGGTTTCGGCAAGATGCTCAAGAACGAGGGCTTCGGCGCCTTCTACGCTGGTTTCGGTCCCATCCTCTTCAAGCAGTGAGTTGCTCCTCCAATTGCCTTGCCTTGACATGCCCCCATATGCTCACACATGCCAGGATCCCCTACACCATGGCCAAGTTCGTCGTTTACGAGAAGGTTGCCGAAGCTGTCTACCGCCAGTGGCCCAAGAAGGACATGTCCGACGGTCTCCAGACTGTTGTCAACCTGGGCTCTGGTCTGACCGCTGGTTTCGCCGCCGCCATTGTCTCTCAGCCCGCCGACACCATGCTCTCCAAGATCAACAAGACCAAGGGTCTCCCCGGTGAGGGCACTGTCTCCCGTCTTGTCAAGATCGGCAAGGAGCTCGGTCTCCGTGGCTCTTACACCGGTATCGGTGCCCGTCTCTTCATGGTCGGTACCCTCACCGCTGGTCAGTTCGCCATCTACGGTGACCTGAAGAAGGTATGTAAAAGTCTGTCTCCCATCTCCCGACCACGTCACTAACAACTCGTCCAGGCCCTCGGTGCCGTCGGTGGTGTCGAGATCGCTGCTTAAACGGTCGTCGTATCGAAATGAAAAGGGGAGCGAGGAAAAGTGTACGAGCTGTCTGGGAACCGTGGCCTGAGTAGTGCCCAAGAGCTGGGCCTGCTTGAAACGCTCGCTGCTGTTTCTTGTTACATGATGATGTGGGGGCTGCACAGGGCTTACGGCGCAGTCCAGAAGGCTCTTCGCCAAGGAAAGAAAGGAGGGAGGGAAACAAAAAGTGAATCCTTTGGAGAAAAGGGGGATACTCGTTTTTCGTCTCATGTGTGCTTATGATACCTCGAGCATAGAGTGGGTAGACGGGTGGTACCCTGCCGAAGGGTTGTATAATAGTCCTTTTTTTACGCTTCAAATCATAGACTGGGAGTTTTTGGACTCTTCATCTTGACTGCCTCTTGATGTGTCTTTTGATGATGGGATATTTGCACTCTGAAATGCCTAGGTCGAGACACGATCAACTTGGGAATGTCACGAGTTGAACGTCTATGAATGGTCATCAATCTTTGTTATGATATCTTGTAGATATTCATACTGGGAGTTGAGAAGGTATCTACTCAAGGTATCTATCTGGTTTACAGTATAGTAAACCCGACAAAGCTTTCGGATCCAAGTGTTGGTTGGTCAAGGGCGTCCCCCATGTCCCTGAGGGAGATGGTTCAACACCTATGCTTTCCCCAAATCGTTTTAACTATCCATATCAGTTCGACCACACACACACACCGTATTTTTTGCGGATGCCAAGTTCAAGTGAGCTCAATAATGCTTCTCGTGGCTTCCTCGACCTCCCACCATCCTTCCGGCCCATCTCCGTCTTGACGCACTGAGGCTCTTCTGCTGGCTGTCGACACTCCCCAATCTGTTCCTTGGGGAACCACTCCTTGCCCTCCCCCCTTCCTTCTCGCCGTCGTATTCTTCCCATTCGGTAGCATCGAGGGCTTGTCTTGCACAACAGCCTCCCAGCCAGAAGATCTTGAACAAAAGTGAAAGACCCCGCCATTGCATTTTCATCTCGAGGTGCATTCGGCTCGAGTGTCGGTATCTGTGGGTGTTTTCCTCGGAGAAAGAGCAATCTGAGGTACTTGCTCATATAGTTGTGGAGGAGGCAGGTCAGACCTCATTGTTTTTCGTCTATATAGATAATCCGTGTATAGTGCAACGGGATGGAAAGAAAGTCTGCTGTCCGTCTGGGCCAGCTCCCGGTTGACAGTCGTGGAAGAGTATCCGGTGAGGGTAGTATAACATAGTCTCGCCCACGGAAACCCCCAGAACCGGCTCAAAGGGAGCGTCCTTTGGGGTTTTCGTATATATATATCGTTCTGGTCCAGCAACGGACATCGCGTTGGCATTCTCTTGAAAGGCATGCTCTCGCTCCCGGGACCGTAGTAATTGGTTTGCCAATTCGCAAGGCGTGCAGGTGCAATCTTTGGGGGGATTGACCTTGTCAGGACCTCTGCTGGTATGTTTGATCGTGCGTGAGACGTTATCTGACTCGTGTGGGCAAGCCGTCGATCCCATAGCTGCGCGTCCTCCAGCTGAGCTGAGGTGGCCATGACTGCCCCTTCAGGTGTATATATTCGTATGGCGTACCGATCACGTAGAGAAAGAACCCATTGGTCCATGTGGTCGGCTTTGCGAAATAGGTTCCCGCGCCGTCAAGCAGTTCATCCTTGACCAAATATCCATTGTTATGAGGTCTGCAGACCTGGCAGGATGTTGATTGGGAATGTCTTGACAAGCAGGACCTTGGTCAGCGTGATGTTGTTGATCGTACCTCCAAGCTTGATCCGAACGTAGCGTTCCCGATATGTGTGGGATAAATAGGACCTCCGCCCGTTGAGAGAAGTCGGGTCGGTGGAATGACTCGGAATTCCCCCTCAATATACCACTTCTCATCATTAATGGTATGGATATCCGCTCTTGAATCCTAAAGCCAGTTATCACGCCACTTGTCTGTCTGAGTGCTCATGGGCTGAAGCACCATTGACATTAGTTTGCCAGTGACAAGAGGAATCGACTCATGAGCGGCGATCAATCCTTTGGCTGCGTGCTGACATTGCGCGTAGAGAACAATGTCAATTAACCCATTCTCCGAGGAACAGCTAGATTTTCATCAACCCTTTTTCCATGGGTTTCTGTTTCTGGAAGTGACATGTCGATCTGGTGAGTGGAAGTGTGTAGAGCTTGGTGTGCTCGCGCGAAGGGACCAATGGGTTCATAGCCTCTATAGGGAGGCACATCAGAGCGTGCGTGTGGAAGTGATGTGATGATAATGAGAAGGCTACTGTTCCGACTTCTCATATGGGTTGAGTGCCGTCAAGACACCCGCCACACACTACTTCTTTGGAACCCAAGAAAGGTATATATCCTCGCAACCTGTTTTGATGTCAGTCATGTTCCAGGAACGTCGTCTCATCCGTGAGATATGGTTTATGCTTACCGCGTATCTCTCATTCATTGTTCTCGGTGAGGAAGGCATCTCACGTTGTCCCTGAAGAGAGGGACGGGCTTGGGAGTTCCCGATGGTGAAGGGCAGGGAGAGGGTCATCCACGCTGGACGCTGTTATTTCGAGACTTGTTATATATATACTGTGTTGAAAGACAGACTAGAAAAGAGTTTGGATGTTAAAGAATTTTCTGAAAAGATTGGGGGAAAGGGGACTATTTATAATAGTCCTGGATATGTTTGGGTCCTTCTTAGTATGGTGTCCAGCAAGCACAAACTCAAGTGCATTGTCCACGGAGAGGTAGATACATCTATGGATTGATCGCAAAGACTCACAAGTTTGAAGCCATATTCATCGTGACTCTATTCCTAAAAGCTACCTCGCAATCCTGCTTGTACAAAACTCCCCCCCTTTTCCCAAAGCATCCATATTCAAGACGCCTCCATCTTTCTCCGCTTAAACTTGCCCCTGGCCTCAATCTTGCCCTCCACAGGCAACGCCCTCCATGCCGTGAGCAGGAACCCATCCGCGCCGCCTCGTCCCATCATGAACGGGTGTGTGCGCCCGGGGAGGACCTGCCATCGCCGCGCCCGGCTGCTCTGGACCGTCACACCCAGGAGCAGCGTCGGGTTGAGGGGGAACTCGGGCGTGCCCTCCCAGCGCTCGAGCTCCGAGGCCGTCTTGCCCTCGATCTCGGGAGGCGGCGTAGATACCCACGCCGCACGGCGGGCCACGCTGAAGCAGTCGGCGAGCTGGGTCAGGGGCTCGACTGTGGGGGAGTAGATTGCGATGGGGGCGCCGCCTGCGAGGAGGGGCACGGTACTGCGGACGACCGAGATGGGATCCATGTTGCTCGCGACTGCGAGGCCAGAGAAGCCGCCGGCGCGTGTCGCGTCCACCACGTGTCGGATCCGCGCCCATCTCCGTCGCTTGCGGTGGTAGTTGCCCCGGCGGTTCGTCTTCCACGAGGATATCTCCTCGGGTGTGGCCTCGAGCGGCCGGTTGTTGTAGGCGTCGTCGTCTTCGGGGGCTAGAAGCTGCAGCCACGAGATGGGCATGAGGTTGGTGGTGAGGGGGTGGTAGGGGTAGGACGGGTTGGGGTTGGTGGCGTCGTAGTTGAAGTACCGGAGGAGGGAGAGGTTGGGCTGGGTCTGGCCGTGGATCAGGGTGAGGGTGTTTGTGTTGACGTAGGGGACGTCAAAGTCGCTTCGTCGAGGGTGTCGCTTCTTATGCGCCCTGGGCGACGAGGGAGCGTCTGCAGCTTCTGATGTTTCTTGAGGCTTGTCTGGTTGCGATTCTGTCGGATCGGTGCTGGCTTCTGCGGTATTCGAGGCCGAGGCGTCGGCCGTGTGTATCGGCAACTCTTCCGTGTTCTCCTCCTCGGGCTTCTGGTGAAGTATGCCCATCCTCTCAGCCATGGAAGCAACCAGCAAACCACCAGTATCATCCACGATCAGCCACCTCCCACCCTGCTGCCCAGTAACCTCTTCAGAAGCCACGCCGCCAAAGTGAACATCGGCCCAGCATCCCACCAGCGCCATCATCTCCGGCCTCAACTCAAAGATCTTTGCCGGGTCGCGGTCCTCCAACAGCCACTGAGCGAGCATGGGGACGTCCAAAGGCAGAACGGTAAACCGTCGGATGTACTTTTTCGTCTTGAGGAGCTTGTACTTGGCGAGCGAGTACGCCGTCTTCTGGTCGATGGCAGTGTGCGAGAGGAGCAGCTTCGCAATCAGCTCCTTGCCAGCCGAGGCGCCCTTGCGCTTGAGCTCCTCGATCTCGTCGGCCGAGAGCGTCTGCCGTGCCGAGTCGTCGATGATCTCTCGGTTCGACCGCACCAGAACCTTGCCGCTCTCGTCGACGAGGGTCAGCTCCTCCCCGTCGGCGGGGGCGATCACTTCCTCGCCCTCTGCCGCCGCCTCGGCGTTCGTCTCGGCCATGTGGTCGGCGTTGAGCTCCCTAGCGGGGACGACGCGCAGGCGCGCAAAGTTCTCGCCCTCTCTCTTGTCCTGGACCTCGTACGTGAAGTGGAACGGCCGGCCGATGACGAGGTTCGAGGGGAATGAGCCATACTTGCCGAGCGAGATGGTTCTGTCGCAAATCAGAGTCAGGTCGCGCAGCGCAAGAGTGAGGGTTTGCTTACGTATTGGTCACGACTTCCAATATGCGAAAGGTCTCGTTGGGGAGCCGAAAGGCCACCCATTGATTGGGCTGGACCGTTTCCTCGGACATTTTGAGGAAGAGTTGATTGTTTTGCCATGTTCCAGCCTTGGAAAAAACTAAGGCTCGATGTTCACCGAGCTCACCGAGGTGAGCCCTATTAAACCCGTGATCGGTGAAAATGTGCTTAATTGATCTCTATCTGCTTAATCTATCTATAACGGTCTAACCCATCTTTTAAGATAATACTTTGCGCTAAACCTATTCGGGATATACTATATTACGTAACTCTTCTATTATCTAATCCGAGGCCTATCTTATATAAATATAATATAGAAGCCCCTATATAACCTTATATATATAGAATAACTTTAGTTTAATACTACCTAACCTGACTTAATTAACTAACCCGACTAACCTAACTATACCTATAGCTAGCGACCCGACTAAATATACTAAAAGTAA
>JABFEX010000865.1:0-17978 GCA_013623515.1 Fusarium illudens | reverse complement strand
GGAGGAAGGCGGGTGGTGGGCGGAGGGTGCGAGTCTGTGGTGTTTGTAGATTCGCAGGATGCATCAAGAGATCATCTCAAGGCTCGAGGCGTAGCGATGGGAGCTGGTGGAGAGGGGCCCCGTTAACCAATTGCGGGCTCATGGATGGTGATTCCCGCAGCGCCAGCACAGGATGAGGGTGCACTGGGATGTAGCTGGAGGTATCGATCTTGGGATTCGGGTGCTGCGCAGGACCTGAAGGAATCGAGCTCGTCGTTTGATTCCAGACGTTGTTGCCAGAAATCCAAAAGGCGCTGTTTGGCTGCAGCTGGCAACGGGCTCAAATTCAACCCCCTGAGTAGGTACAAACGCGAAATAGCTGCGGGCTGGCTGGTTCCAGTTGACAAGGGTTCTAGATCGAGGGGTGGCCTCAGCCTTTTTTCCAGAGAGAGAGGGAGGGGGGTTGACGCCGGTTCGGGGGTGGCTGGACGCGGCGAGCGAGCCTAGAAGAGGCCAAGGGATGGATGATGAAGAGGTTACCCAGATGGGTATCCTACCTACTACGTAGGTAACTTTCTCCGTGAGTAGAGATTATCGACGTCTCGGATAGTAATGAAGAGATTTTTCTTGCTTGCTGAGCCGGGGGCGGTTGATGTCTACAATCTCCCATCCGCAAGGTTTCCATACAAGTCGGAGGGGAGCCTGAAGGGGCACAGAGGGAATGCACCATCTTCTAATACAGAATAATTGCTTTTTTAGCCTTCCCTGGCCCCCGGGGTTTTGCTTCAATGGCCCAATCCGATACCACCACCCACCGCGCGGTACGTGGGAAGTGGGAGGGACGGCATGGCATGGGCGTGGATCGACAAGTCGACTACGGCGTCTTGGGTTTAGAGGCTACCGTCCCCCTGGGGCCCTGCTGCACGCCGCTGGAGCTGCAGCGCACAGGCGCACAACCTAAGCCTCCACTGCGACTGCGCTGTGCAAGTCCCCGTCCGTCCATCTGCAACTTGCTCAAACGGCCAGGGCAACTTAAACCGTCAGTCAAATGCGATGTTCCCGTCCATCTGATCCAGCCTGACCTGCCTCCATGTCTGTTGCAGAACGGTAGCACGGGCCGTGCGGGCTGTTTGATAAAGTGTCCGGTGGGCACCTACAGCACCTAGGTGTGTAATACGGCCCGCCAGTCCACCTGGCAGAGGAGAGAGGAGGCCATCTCCATCTCCATCCATCTGCAGGGTTTGCATCTGATGCATCACTTTCATTCCCAACCATCGCCAATATTTCAAGAAATATAGCTTCAGTCCGGGAACAATGGACCCCTGGAACTCTGCTATCCTCCAAGCAAACTCTGGATCCGTCCCGCCTCCACCTTGATCGTCAACGGGAATGCCATGTCTCATGCGGCGGCTCCCGAGTGTCGCCAAGTCGCCAATCGCAGGTATACCAAGTGCGCTCAGTGTGCGCCTCCCAGAGTTTCGAATATACTTTTATCGAGGGCATCGAATGCCTGGTGTCCCTTTGGAATAGACGCGACCCCCTCTCCTCGATGGGGCGAATCTAGGGCATCACGACCTGCAGGATTGGATTCCAAGCCGCCGACTCCGAGACAACACGCACGCGCGATATCGGGTTCAACGACAAAGAATTCTCTGTTTCATCCCTGCGTCAACCCTGCGTCGAGCCTGACTCTGGCTGCAATACGATGCGCAAGCGCCCAGGGATGAATTACCAGGTTCTCCGTCTCCAGTGTCCGTCTTCGTCTTCATCTCCGTCTCCGTCGTGGCGGCTCGTGGTTGCGTGACACGGTGGCTGCCGCGCAACATTGGAGATCTTTGTTGTCGTCGATTCTGTGCCACCCCAATGTCTGACACATGCATGCATCGCGCCGCCCGATTAGGTCAAGCTGACCAGTTGCGTTGGTTCGTCTCGTCTCGAAACACTAGGTGGGCGCCGTGTAGATCATACCGTTACAGCCCCGGCCAAGCCATGATCGATGTTTTCATGTGACCGCAACCGAACTCAACATGCTTCGACATGGGTAACTTGGAGAGCTATTTTCAACCGAGCAATAGAGCAGCAAGACGTACGACACTGTCTAATTATTCCAACTTGCGGGACTATTTCTTATCAACAGTTATCTAGCCTCCAACAGATATGTACATCCTATCAGCACGAACTCAGCTACCCTATATAACCACAACCAAAGTTGAGGGCAACAACTACAACAGACGTACATATCGGGCCGAAGGCATTCTCTACTTGAGATTTAATTGGGTTATTTTCCCGTCGGCATATTTCCTCGGGTCATGGTAGACGCACATGGCTCTCGTACAGGGAGGCCTAGCACATGCTCGTTGTTCCATGTTCATAGTGAGCGTTCCCCTCCCCAAGAAACAGCTCAACTACCTATACGGGAAAGACAATGGAACCTAGCCAAACCGACTATCCTCACTCCGTGCTAGAGCTGGCCCTTTTCTCTAGTTTCCACCAGTCAAAGCTCAAATAGCCATCACAACCATACTTGGCAAACATCCAACGTCCGTCCTACTCCGCGCAAGCTCACCGACAGCTTCCTACATATCCGCAACCCTTGTCCTTAAGAGGGGAATCACCATAGTCCAGCCCACTCGAAATGCCGAGCCAAGCTGGCTCCCGGCCAAGTTCGACTCCGCCATCAGTCCACGGGCCGCAGCTTCGGCGTTCGATTCACCAACCACCCCCACTCCAACTAGTTACATCGTGGCCAATGCTGCCGGTCCAGAGTTCCCGATGAGGCAATCAACACCTGCAACCTCCACGCTACCGGACGGGAATCTCTCACGATCCGCCAATTCCATGCTCCCATGTGCCCTCGTGTTATTCCAGGGGGTCTGATATTGTATATGGAACCTTGAGAGAGCATGCCGTTCTATCATCTATTAAAGAGACAACTTCCCCCGACTTGAGTGTTTCTCGAGACTCAGTGCAGCTACCCAAGAAACCAACCCAGTCCCTCGAAATCTTGTCTCATATCCAAGTTAATCGTCAGGAAACCCACCATTAGATCCCATAACGATACTTACTGACAACTCCCAGGACACCAACGGAAGCATGGTTCTCGTCACTCGACTCCTCTCAGGTCTGGCCGTGTGTGCCTCGGCCGTCTCTGGTTATCCTCTGGAACAGCGCAGCGTCCTCAGCCATGACGCCGTAGTCGGATTTCCACAGACCGTCCCCTCAGGAACAACTGGCTCGCTTTACCTTAAGTATAAGCCATTCCTCAAGGTCTCCAACGGCT
This sequence comes from Fusarium illudens, assembly GCA_013623515.1. Lineage (NCBI taxonomy): Eukaryota > Fungi > Ascomycota > Sordariomycetes > Hypocreales > Nectriaceae > Fusarium > Fusarium illudens. The sequence goes on along the minus strand of JABFEX010000865.1, from coordinate 14,719 downwards.
GTGTTCCCTTCCCAGCCGTCGACGCCAGTGGCAACACCAGGTATGTTGCCGATATTTCCGGGTTATAAGTAATTGAGGCTGACCTCAGTCCTAGCGGAGGACTGGCGACGAGCGGCTCTTCCAACGGTGGCTGCAGCAAGAGTACGGGCCAGGTTTACGTCCGTGGCAAGACCTACAACGGTCGTTATGCCATCATGTACTCCTGGTACATGCCAAAGGACTCGCCGTCCACCGGGCTGGGACATCGCCACGAGTGGGAGAACATTGTCGTCTGGCTCTCGGGGCAGAGCACCAGTGCCACCGTTGTCGGCATGGCTGTTTCTCAGCACAGCGGATATGACACTTCAACCTCGGGCACTTTCTCGGGCAACAGCCCCCTCGCGGGTTATACTAGCATCTGGCCGACCAACCACCAGCTCGTCTTCACGAAGGACAAGGGTGGCCAGCAGCCTCTGGTGGCCTGGGAGAGCCTCACCGATGCTGCCCGTACCGCGTTGAGCAACACGAACTTCGGTGATGCCAATGTGCCTTTCAAGGATGCCAACTTTGACAGGAACCTGGGCAAGGCTTCCGTCTAAGTTTCGGCCTCATGTGCGTGTGTGGTGCGAGATGACGACGCTGAACGGCCCCTGAGGGAATGGGTCGAGGGTTATCCAAATGGAGACGCTCCATCCTCCGAGTATGAAACATCCATAGCCAAAGGAGAGTAATACATCCGAGTTCCCAACTCGAACGGTGCTGTTTTGCTTGCCAGAAGAATGTATCCAACAGAAGCTCTTGGGGGCTCTGTCGACGAGGATAGGCACCTCTACTGTTATCAATGCTCGCCAACTCAACATGGAGGGCAACGATAGTAGTTAGGAGTGGGCCCATGACTTGAAGTGCATAGTATGGATGTGGGCCAATCCATGGATACACACTAGGATCCAATGTGAAGCAAGGGCCGTGTTGGTCAAGTTCGTCCAAGGTCCACAACTCGGAACATATCTACCCAAGTAGTAGAGGCATAGGAGATGGACCTCCCTCCGGCCAAGGGCAACAAGAAGTCGATACAGACCCTTGAGCCTGAGCCAATCGATAAGGCACGCTGCCTACCTATCAGCCGAATCATACTAGCTTCAGGGTCCATATCGCTTGCAACCAGGCTATCATTCTCGTTGCCCCACGTCGCGAACTGACATCATCTTGACTCTAAAAACGAGCGCGCAGCGATGGATATCCTACAAGCACAGCCGCAGCTAGGATTCCTTGCCCTCCGGGTCATTCTTTCCTATTCTTTTACCGTGTCTCATTCAAGGGTTGACAGGAGTTCTAGCCTCTTCGGGTGTTGGATCCAGGCAATTTAAAACCGGTTCCCTCTTGCCTGGCAAAAATTCCGTGCAACTTGCTCCTTCCACCTAATACAGCCCAGTTATAGGTAGCCCGTCTAACTCACCTCCCCACGCCCAAGACCTCGTCTTATTCACCATCTTCATCTTTCAAATTTGCGAAAAGCAACATCTTACTTCTTCGCAAACAACAAATAACCATGGCCACACCCTTCATCTCATTCCTCGAGCCTGGCAAGGTTGAAGGATTTCAGCGCGGGGCATCCTTGGACGAGCAACCCAGTACTGTCCCTCAGACCTTCCTCGACGCCATGGAGGTCCGGCAACACGTCTTTGTCAATGAGCAAAAGGTCCCGGCCGAGAATGAATTCGACTCGGACGACAACCGCTCGTGCCACTGGGTCATCTATGCCAGCGTCAAGAAGACGGAGGAGCCCGAGATCCTTGACAAGAGCGGCACCGTGTTGCAGCACCGAAAGAGCTCAACCCGCTCGACGCCGATCGGCACCATACGGCTCGTGCCCTTCCCGCACGATCCGCACCCCCAGGACGGTGGCAGATATGTTGATGGGATTCTGCAGAACGATGATGCAGAGCAGAGCCATAGGGTCTTGACGAGTAGCATCGGAAAGCCCTACATCGTGGACCGAGCAACCACCTTCCATGATGGCCAGGAGCCGTACGTGAAACTGGGACGCTTGGCAGTCGTTAAGGAGTTCCGAGGTCACCGTATCGCCGGGTTGGTCGTCAAAACGGCGCTCTCCTGGATCAAGGCGAATCCCTCGCACTTTGACCCCAGTGTCACGGAGATCGGTATGGAGCAGTTGGGGGTCTACAATGACAAGGAGATCCCCACGTGGAATGGCCTGGTGTGTGTCCACGCCCAGGAGCAGGTCGTCGATGTCTGGAAGAAATGGGGCTTCGAGGTGGACGAGGGCATGGGCAAATGGCGGGAGGAGGGCATTCCCCATGTCGGCATGTTTCAGCGACTAGACATTGGGTAGACGAATGTCTTCACCCAGTACCCATTTCCTTCTTCTTTGGTAAGCGACGGTGTTGCGAGAGGCACCCAAGCTTGGTTGGGCTTGACCGCGAGGCGCACATGGGAATACCAACAATATGGGAGTAGTTTTTTTTTGTGTTTCTCGAAAGCCCTGAGAGAAACAAGAAGGGGACACCACGCTAGACATGAGAGAGCACGCGATAGCGTGTACAAGAAATATGAGATCATTCAACTCTCAGGGAGCCCGACTTTTTTTTATTGAATCTAGAGCCACCTAAGAAAATCCATAGCCGCGTTCCCAGACCCGATGAACGCAAAATGCATTTCGAAACATGCCGGAACACGCCAAAGCCGCAACCTCTCCAGTCATGAATCCGCCGTTGCACCTTTTATCGGTTGCTCTTGGCCACACGCTCCAGCTCGTCCTTCTTCTTGATCGCGTAAGAGTTGCTGGAACCCTTGGCGGCGTTGATCAGCTCCTCAGCCAGGCACTCGGCAATGGACTTGACGTTGCGGAAGGAGGCCTCGCGGGCACCAGTGGTGAGGAGGGCGATAGCCTGGTTGACGCGGCGGAGGGGAGAAACATCAACGGCTTGTCGTCGGACGGTACCGGCGGAACCGATTCGGGTAGAGTCTTCACGGGGACCGCAGTTGACAATGGCGTCAACGGCGACCTGGATAGGGTTCTGGTCGGTCATCAGGTGGATCTGGTCCAGAGTGTTAGCATCCGACGGTCGCTTAAGGCATCCCCTTTCCCCTCTCAGGTAGCACGTACGATCTCGAAAGCGTGGGCAACAATTCGGACAGCCATGAGCTTCTTTCCGTTGTTGCGGCCGTGCATCATGAGCGAGTTGGTCAATCGCTCAATGATGGGGCAGTTGGCCTTTCGGAATCGCTTGGTGGCATATCGGCCAGCAGTGTGGGTGACGTAGACGGGGTTTCGCAGGGAAATGTAGTCACTATCGCAGGCACATCCATCAGCAGCTCGTTCGCGCGCGGAGGGACATTTTGACTCGATGCATCATCTCGAGGCGGGAAGAAGGAACGTACGTCAGGGAGATGTCGCGGACCTCGACATCGTAGTCCCACTTGTTGAAGAGCTTGACGTTGCCAACCTCCTTGACAACGTCCTTGGGAAGCACCTCGTAGAGGGCGGTGTTCTCGACCTCGATCTCGCCGGCGTCAGACATGTTTGCTGTTGCAGTCGTGGGTTCCGGGACTGACGGGCTGCGGTTAGTATTGCGGATGTCGAGATGGTATTTTCGCAAGAGTTGAAGGTGGGCTTGGTCAAGAGAGGTTCGAAATTTTGGTGGTGCCCACCGGGCGAATCACGGTGCGCAAAAATTCGGGTACGTACCTGCCCCCTCCAAAATCTTAGGGCTCGGCTGCCCTGGGCGAACTTCGGGTGGGAAGGGGAACTTCGAATTCGTGCTGGGCCAAGTGGGAGAGGGTTCTTTGGATCGCATCACCACACTTTCTGTCTTGCACATTCCCGTCGACGACAGCACATATCAGACAAAATGGTGAGTTTCGCGATGCTCTCTCAGAGAGAGGCCCGGACGGCGAGCATTTGACTGACCTCTCTTTTCAGGCCCCCGCTGCCGGAGCAAAGAAGCAGAAGAAGAAGTGGTATGTGGACGCGCACCAACGCCGCCGCCGATATTCAAGCTCACACATATCTTAAAGGTCTAAGGGCAAGGTCAAGGACAAGGCCCAGCACGCCGTCATCCTCGACAAGTCCACCTCCGATAAGCTCTACAAGGATGTCCAGTCCTACCGTCTGGTCACCGTGGCCACGCTCGTCGACCGAATGAAGATCAACGGCTCGCTGGCCCGACAGTGCATCGCCGACCTCGAGGAGAAGGGCATGATCAAGCCCGTCGTCACTCACAGCAAGATGAAGATCTACAGTATGACCGCCCTCCCATCTCGAACCTCTGCCTGACAGCTGCTAACCCGACTCCAGCCCGTGCCGTCGGTGGTTCTGACTAAGTGCAATGAACGAAAAGAATCAAGTCTCACGATTTCGCGCGTCTGGGTGGCCTGGACGATAGACAGGCCACATGGTCGGAGGGTGTTGCAAGGCGAAAAAAAATAAGCCTGGGTTGGGACGCTTTTCATGCTCGGTTAGCATTGGGACGGAATTGCTTTAGCATATACGGCAACGGAATGAAAGATTTTCGAAACGACCAAGCACAATTCCCTTCTGTGACGCCGACCTCGACGTGTTGCCTTGATTCGTGCTTGATTATGGGACGTGTGATGTTGGGAACTGGCATTGGTGACGGAAGGTTATGGTCTATGTGTCAACGTGTTGGTGCCTCTGCACTGGAGCCCTCTGAAGCCTAGAGTTGAACGTGTATTGGCGTGATAGTTGTTTATGCGTAACCAGTTTCATGTCTCGATGGACTATTCTGTGAGAATGCCGAGGTCTCCCAGAAACACACCCAAGGCGGCTTAACTCCCGACTGGTTTGTCTTGAGTCTATGATGACAACATGTTACCTACCAAGAGTTTACTCTGCCTGGTGCTGGCATCTGAGCTTGCCTGTGCTGCAACCTCCAAGACTGTGCTATAGGCCAGCACGACTATGTCCTAGCCCTAGGAAAGGTGCCCCCAGATGTAGGGTCTGTTCACAAGTGGCAAGCAGCTCGTACCCTGCAGCATGCCTACCGAGTGACATTGGATTCAACCCTCGACAAGTCGATGCCCACGGTTCAGACCACATGATCCGAAGAACCGCTCGCATGCCAATGGCAAGTGTAGCCAGTATCTTTGGAAAACACACATGGCCAGTTGCTGTGTCAAGAATGGGTTCTCGGCAGCCCTCAATGGGATATCTGAAAGAACTTTGACACCTGGTCGAAGACGGGCCGATACTGACAACGAAATCCTGAGCCACTGCTGCTTGCTTGGCTACTCCCTGCAGTTACACCTTTCTCGGTCTCGCCCTTGCTGGTTCCATACAGCTTTCGCAGGGGCTTGGCCGACACGTCTCGTTCCGGAGATCATGGGTTGACCTGAGGCTCGACCGAAACCCCAATATATTGCATGACAAGGAACAGGGCAGCATCCGAGACGATGTACCGGAAGAGTGCCAGAAAAATCACTTACCACCGGTGGTATGAATCGTGGTGTAGGGTGTCTGCTCGGGATATCACAACTCTGAAGAGGATCACTCGTCGGCTGGTGTAGAGCCTTTGCGGGAAGCCAATGGGTGTTATTCCTGGGAGATAGGGAGAAGCTGGGATCATATAGCCTGTTGAGATGCATTGCCATACAGCATCGCATCCATGGTAGGGCATCGTAGAGGCGAGTCCTTGCCATTCTCTGAGCCTCCAGGCTGCCGATACCATGACGATGAGGATGACGAGAGCAAACGCCCTTGACCCACAGGAACTCCCATACCACCCATCGCTGGAGAACTACTCCAAAGTCTCATTGATCCGCCTGTGTTGTCATCTCCATTGAACTGACAGGTTCTCCGGAATGGCACGTGATGAAGGAGAATGAGGAAATTTCTGAAACTCGGTCACGTGCTGTGCCGACACTGACTTTCGGAAGTCATCCGTGGATGCAGCCAGAGAAACCAGGGCTTGCCAACGAGTCAAGCAAGATACGCTTGGGAATTCGCTCAATTGGCGCTTGGCGAGAAGCTCCCGAGAGGCATGAGACGGACCATTGTCCACCAGGACTGACGGTCAGTTGCCTGTCCGTGAGGGTGCCACGGGAGGCGGGCCAGCATTGTCCCTTTAATACCAGGCCAGGAGGGCTTCTCTGTTCCGAGGTGGCTCTCAGCAAGATGCACGCCGAGATGCACGAAAGGCACCCTAACCCGGACAGGATAGCCGCTCGGTCTACCAGGCGGCGTCTATGTCGGTTATCCGAGCGGCGGCCGGCGGACGGGGCGGAGAAGCACCCATCAGCAAGTATGGAGGCCAACGGTAAGATTGGGTAGCCGGGATCCAACGTCAATAATGATGAATCTGGTTCATTTCCCATGTGCCTCGATCTCGACCTTGTAACCTTTGAAATGGGAGACAGGGGAGTGGATACTACTGTCTTTTCTTTTTCCTTCACGGAGGCCAACGTCGATAGGTCAATGGCTCTTGGGAGGATCGGCAAGATACCTTGTAGGGACCCGAGCAATTGAGGCTTTTCAAGCTCTTTTGACTACGTCCCAGCCATGCAGCACGATATCATGATGGAAAGTCTTCGGGCTAAAACGACCGAGGCAACAACAGCCCTGATGAAAACAAGAGTCAGTTCGCCATCCACGATTTCCATTGACTCGAGTCGGACGGACGCCCCGAGAGATAAAGCCAGGGATCAAAAAGAGAAGGCAAAAAAATCTTAGCCGGCTGCATGACGATAAGCGGTACTCCGTACTGTACGGGGCACGGCCGCAGCCTTGGTTGTCTTGTTGTTACCGAGGCCAACGGAGAAGAAAAGATTACGAACTTGAGGCAGGGGAGTACATAATGTACAGTACGAAATTCACGAGGGACAATCAGGGAACACCAAGTGAGGCGGCGTCGGCGGTGGCGGAATCTGGCATTCGGCTCAAAGGGGCTTTGCTTTGAACGGGCGCCGGAGCCTGAGAAGAGAGCTTCTGCCGTGCAATGGAGCTCTCACATCTGGGCCCTCGCACCCCCTGACGGCTCCAGCTGCTGACGGAGGGGAGCGTTTTAGCTCGGCTTGTCTCCCTTGCCGCCGGTGGATCCAGGGGGTCAGGGTGCGGGATAACGAAGGGTCTTGAAGCGCTGGACCGGAACGCTGGCGATGAGCGATGAGCATCAGAATTTTTGTACGTATTACGGTGTATCCACCATTGTCGCGGTGACAGACTGGGCTCGGGTCCAGGATGAAGGCATTACTAAGAAGACAGACAGGGCCAGAGCAGAATTCCGGCTGCCACGGGGAGGCGAGCAAGGAATGCCGCCTGTTTTTGGGTGATTGCTTTTGGCCAGGTTCGTAGGTTGCTTGTTTGATACCGCTGCTTGCCCGTGGGGAACGAGGAAAAAAAATTGCTGCCCGTGTACGTACTGTAGTACAGGCATGGAGCTCAGACAAACAGACACCAATTGGATGGATGGTTGATTGCCGGGGGCGACCCGGGGGAGGCGAGATCCAATGACGCGCGCACTGTGCACGGTGAGGGAGCAGCACCAGCGAGAGGGTGTGCTGTTGGCCAGGTTCTGGCAGGCTTAGCAGCTTACTTCGGGCGCTGCGACCGCCAGAGGGTGCGGTCCATGGCGGGTGCTTGGGCGGAGAGTGTTAGCTGGAGTGGATTGGAGAGCCGGGGGAAGCTGGACAGTGTGGAGGAGGGTGGGTGAATGGAGGTGGTCGAGGTGGTGATGATGGATGGATGGATGCCCCGAGGAGGACGTCGACGAGAGATGATGGCGGCAATGGATCTTTGAGGGGATCAATTGTAGCAGACAGTCATAGAGAAGAATCAGCAGAATAAAAAACATCAACACGGGGTGTTCAATGGCAGTATACATGTCTTGGACGCTGTCATGGTCCGTGTCTCTGTGTATCGATATCAGAAACTTGATGCCAGAAAACCGCTCGGCCAGCACATCATCAGTCAGCAGCAACGCCCCCCCAGCCAAGACAGATTCACACCGTACAGTACCCCGTACAGTAGGTAAAAACCCCAAATGTACCGAAACGCATCCGTCAACCCAAGCAGCCGTCGCGGTTCCCAAGACGGGTCTAGGTCTCGGCGCTCGACAAAAAATCGGGGTGAACCGGCATCTCATCTTGCAGCCGGCCTGGGCTGGGAGAGCTAGGATAGGCGCAGGATTTGCCCAGCGGGACCCACCCCGGAGCCCACTGGAGCACTGGAGTCGAGTGCCACTGGGCGAGTGGCCACCTGTCGCTGCTGGCGCACCCCTGAAGGGCCCCGCGGGAAAGCCCTGGGCGAGGCTGCGGCCTCAGGCTGCCATGTGTCCTTGGTTGCTGTTGCCGTGGGAAAGCCTGGAGACAGAGGCTGGCTTGGGGCTTGGTTGGCTGGGGGTCCCAGCTCCCTTTAGCGCGAGCCGGGAAGATTCGCTCAAAAGCGCCTCTCCTCCAGATCCGCCGCAATTTTTTTTCCCTCTCCCCCAAATACCTCTCACCCCCCGTCGGCGCAGATTTATTTCTCTCGACTCCTCCCTCCATTCTCTCTTTCTTCCTTTCTTCATCTCTCCATCTCCCCTCAATCCTTTCTTCTTGTTCAAGGGAAAGACCTCCAAAGCCGTCACCATGTCTGAGCAACAGCCGCCCCAGAAGGTTTTGGGCATGCCCGTAAGTTTTTTCTCTCCCTCAGATTCCCCTCAATCCTCGAGATCCCCTGGGCCGTCAAATGCCGCGTTTGCGAGATGCCGGCCTGATCGATTGAGCTTCGTCGAGAACAATTGAGCGTTCAATTGATCTCGTGCGGGGTTTGGCACTGGTTTCACCACCGCTGCCACTGCCGCCCGATCAATCCAGCATCTATCGCATCGCTGTCGCTTGGCCGAGCCTCGATTGGGGTATGCATTTTCCATGAGCAATGGCTAACGTGTCTTTTCACAGCCCTTCCTGGCCGACTTCCTGAGTATGTTTCCGCTTCTCGATGCCTCTTGCCAGATTAACGCGAGGACGACCGTCGTCACCTCGAGCTGAGCTTGGGCCAACAACCATTTCACCACGAACGAATACTGACATATATCCCAGTGGGTGGTGTCTCCGCCGCCGTCTCGAAGACCGCCGCCGCTCCCATCGAGCGTGTCAAGCTTCTTATCCAGAACCAGGTTAGTACACCCGCCCAACATCGCCCGTTCAACTCGGGCATCGGCCTGGCTGTCTGAGCCTTGAGCTCTCGACTGTCACGTGCGACATGCTTATTGCTGGCACATCTCCAACAACAGCTGCTGACCCTAACAACAGGATGAGATGCTCAAGACCGGTCGTCTCGACCGCAAGTACAACGGCATTGGTGACTGCTTCAAGCGTACCATGGCCGATGAGGGTGTCATGTCCCTCTGGCGAGGCAACACTGCCAACGTCATCCGATACTTCCCTACCCAGGCCCTGAACTTCGCTTTCCGCGACAAGTTCAAGAAGATGTTCGGCTACAAGAAGGACAAGGATGGCTACGCCATGTGGATGGTTGGTAACCTGGCCTCCGGTGGTGCCGCTGGTGCCACATCGTTGCTCTTCGTCTACTCTCTGGACTACGCCCGTACCCGTCTTGCCAACGATGCCAAGAACGCCAAGTCCGGTGGTGACCGTCAGTTCAACGGTCTCGTCGATGTCTACAAGAAGACCCTCGCCTCTGACGGTATTGCCGGTCTCTACCGTGGTTTCATGCCCTCCGTTGCTGGTATCATCGTCTACCGTGGTCTCTACTTCGGCATGTACGACTCCATCAAGCCCGTTGTCCTCACCGGTACCCTCGCCAACAACTTCCTTGCCTCTTTCGCCCTTGGTTGGGTCGTCACCACCGGTGCCGGTATCGCCTCTTACCCTCTTGACACTATCCGACGACGCATGATGATGACCTCTGGTGAGGCCGTCAAGTACAAGAACACTCTTGATGCTGCCCGCCAGATCGTCGCCAAGGAGGGTGTCAAGTCTCTCTTCAAGGGTGCTGGTGCCAACATTCTCCGTGGTGTTGCCGGTGCTGGTGTCCTGTCCATCTACGATCAGCTCCAGGTCCTCCTCTTCGGAAAGGCCTTCAAGTAAGCGTCGTGTACAACACACCCTGTATAGACTCGGGGGAATGGGGATTCGGAGAGAACTTAATCCGCGGGCTTGACATGGTGTCCGTTGGTTGAATCAAAAAGGCGAGATGGAAGTGCAGACGAGGGAAGTTGTCGCAGATACCCGACGTGGTCCTCTGGAAACAGCAGCTCTTTACGGGTTAGAGTGGCATAGGCACGGCGTCTTTTTCTCATCTTGCTTTGCCTTCCGTTCTAGGCCGCTGTAATATACACCAATGCAATTTCCCTTGATACCGTATATGTTGCTTTTTGTGATGTGAAGCTCGCCCTGATTCCAATTGCACCGCCTGAAAGCCTCGACTTGTGTGGTCCTTGACGGTGAAGTAAAAGCGTACATCACTGTGCTGACTAAGCAAGGACATGTTAGATGGAACCTCAAGCTTGACGCGTTACTTCAGCGAATATTCCCTTTCACGTGTCTCAAGCACAATCAGCCTACACTGCCAGCGATATATCCCGTTTTCAACAGTATCGAAATGCCTCCGAAGCAGGCATCAGGCACCGGCCGTGGCCGACCCAAGGGTACAGGCAAGAAACCCGCCAAAGCACCGGAGCCGGAGCCCGAGCCGCAGTCGAGCAACCCCTTCGAGATCTCGGACGACGACGGCGCTGCAGACTCTTCCCGGGACGTCCAGGTCGTAGACGATGAGGAGGAGCCGGAGCCGGAGCCGGAGAAGACGATACCGCGAGAGCTGCTGACGCGGCTGCTGCACGAGTTCTTTGCCAAGGACTCGACGCGGATATCGAGGGACGCCAACGATGCGGTGGGCAAGTACTTTGACGTGTTTGTGAGGGAGGCGATCGCGAGGGCGGCGGTGGAGAAGGACGGGGGGTTCCTGGAGGTGGAGGATTTGGAGAAGATCTCGCCGCAGCTGCTACTGGATCTCTGAGGGGAAGTGGAGAGAGCCAGGGCATGGTATGTCGAAGGCCATTGTATGCGAGGATAGTATCCTGACACTGCCCAAGTTTACTCAAACGAACCGATATCTATCTCGCGAGCATCTGGAGCGTCGAGACTACAAAACGATACCTCGGATGCCACCCGAGAGCCATCACTCAAGCCCTTTCTACGCAATGGCCTGTCCGCGGGCGTTGTTATGGCCCCCCTTTGTCTTTTGGTTCAGTTGGACATGATGGGTAGTACGGCAAGTCTGGTGCCGGCAGTCGGCTTGAGTCAGGGTTGCGAGCGGCCAGCCAACAATAGTCTGGGTATTTCAGGTACCCGCCCTCATGGTGTTCTCCACGTGCTAACATGTAGTTTCAGCGACTTTGACGCACCCAACCAAGGAGTGCAAAGCCTGGGAACGAATAGGGACCAGGTGATCCAAGTGAACCATCTCTTTTGTTGATGTCTCCCTGGCGAGCAAGAATCCCGTACAGACTGTACGGTTAGGAGCAGGCTAGCTCTTGATGGGTAGGCATGGGAATCGCTTCCAATTCTCTCCGCCCATGTCTCGATGATCTAGACATGAAGGACAATAGTGCGTTGAGGACCTGTTGCAAGGATACACGAACAATAGTCGAAACTCCTGACCCGTGGTATTACATAGCGATGGGAGGTATAGTTATAGACGGGGTTTACATCGGCCACAAAAGAGAATCAAAACAGGGCGCATTATTTGGCAACTGGAAACTATGCAAATATGCCAGCCGCAATTAATAACGATGGCAATATTTTGCTTAAAAAATCATGTTCGTCGAGCCGGTTGAGGTTGGGTTGTTTCACGTGGTCTCCTCTCACCTTAGTCTGGATTCTGCAACCGAGGCGAAACGTCGCACCTCCAGCCCCTGGCCAAACAAACCCCAAGCAAGGAACAACAAGTTGCCGAGCAGACACAGCGTCGCATCCATGAATTCTGCAGTCGCAAGCCGAGAGTTACAGCCCATGTTTAGCTACCAATGAGAAAAGGTCGCGAAACTGTCGTTGTGTCAGGGAGCTCACGGGTGAGGCACATCCGAGGGGGGGGACACACACATGCGCGTGTCTCCTAGTTTCTGTTCGGCTCTGAGGCGGTCCGGTCACAACCAAGAGGTTTTTTTTTCTATCTTTAGGTGGCTCTTTGGCGCAGTATTGGTCGTTTCGTCTGTTAGACGCCACCATGTGGCCGTTGTGACGGGACTGAGTCAGGATGAGGGCCTCACTCCAAGCAGCTCCAGCCTCAACCATCTGTCAGTCAGTACTGAGGATCAAAGGTTGGAAGAGGAAACAGTGAAAGAAGATACTCTTTCAATCGTCAAATGTTCAAGTTGAACAGAACTGAAAGAGATGTCGTGGCCCGAGTTGACTCGAGACAGCCGAGATGCTTCTTCTCAGACTTGGCAGTTTTCATCCGTCAACTCCCCGTTTCAAACCACCATCGCCTCCCCTGCCCAGGCGGCGCTTGCGACTCCAAGGGCGACCCAGCCGAGACGGAACCTCCAAGATCCATCTGCGCCGTCGACGGGCCAGCGTGCTTCAGATGTGCTTCGAAACCAGCCGCCAGGGGTCGGGGGGATCATCATGATGGACTTTACTTGCCTTTAAATACAATGGTGTTTCTTGTCTCTCGTCGTCCTGTTTCCTCTTCATCCCTATTCCCACATTCAACAACTGAAGCTCTCTTTCTCTGGGCTTTCTCTTTTGTCTCTTTTTCTTTTCTTTCTCACTCCCCTCTTAATATTCACTTCACACAAGGCTAGTCCTTGAAGAGCGCGAGTCGCCCTTTTCCCTCTCCTCGGTGCTACAGTATATCCCAGTACTCTACACTCTACAAACCTCTCTCATTTTCCCCCTCGTCGAATACCCTCATTCACACAAAATGCATTTCATTCAGCTCTCTCTTGCAGCCCTGGTTGGCATTGCTCAAGGTATGTATGCCTACGACTACTCTGCCATACTCGACTAACACCCTCAAAGCCATCGACGTTCAGGTCGTCTCCGTGGGCAGAAACTCGGCCACAAACTCAACCGGCCTCAAATTTTGGCCCGAGAAGATCACAGCCGAGCCAGGCACCATGGTGCAGTTCCAGTTCTGGGCAGGAAACCACACAGTCACACAGTCCACCTTTGACGACCCTTGCATTCCTATCGGCAACATCAACTCTAGCATTGAGGGCATCTACTCGGGATACCAGCCTGTCGATGCCAGCATGGCCATGGGCATGATCCCCACTTACACCATCACCATCAAGGACAAGAAGCCTCTGTGGCTGTACTGCAGCAAGGCCAAGCACTGCCAGGGCGGCATGTCCATGGTCATCAACGAGAAGTGAGTTTACGCAAGTCACCTGATGTGGACCATGTGCTAACCTTGACCAGCACTGCTGCCAACTCTTCTCGATCTCTTGGCAACTACCGAACTTCCTGCGAGTCTGCCACTGGAGCTGATGTTGTCCCTGTCAATGGAGGCTCCTCTGGTGGTGGCAACAACGGAGGTAACAATGGCGGCAGCGGCTCCGGCTCCGGCGGTGACAGCAGCAACGGCGGTGGTAGCAACAACGGTGGCGACAGCAGCAACGGAGGCGGAAGCAACAATGGCGGAAGCGGCTCCGGCTCCGGCTCCGGCAACTCTGGCGATGGCAACTCTGGCAGCGGAGATGGCAGCAACGGAGGCAGTGGAAGTGGAAGCGGCTCCGGCTCCGGCGGCAACGACTCGCCTGTTCCAACCAACATCGAGACCCCGTCCCCCACTGGCACTCCCACTGTCGGCAGCCCTGCTTCAACCGAGTCCGTCGTTACAGCATCTGCGCCCAAGTTGCTTGCGCCAAGCTCGCTGGTGCTGGCCGTGGGAGCCGCTTTGTTGCTGCTGTAAGCGACAGACTCAAACAGGGGGTGACAGTTCTTGTACGCATAGACTTGGCGACGGAAATGAAAGGGAATCATTAATTAGGCGGCTTGATACCACTGGCTGGATGGTTTTTGTCGGCCGCGGGATAGGCTGGACACTCCATGGTGTTGGGACTGACTGTTTTACTCGAGAAATAAAGGGACAATGTATTATTTAGATGCTCTTGAAACCGAGTTTTAAAAAGGCATCCTCTCTCGTCTTGATATCATGCATGACATGTTCATATTTACCTGAATCGTGATATGCAGAGACATATTAACCAAGTGGGCGAAACCAAAGACACGCAAAAGCTCTACTTAGACATGCAATCATTCCTTCTCCTTTCCAGGAATGGTTCTCTTTTTCCTGGAAGCCTGCGTCTGGTCGCACAGCACCTTGGGCTTCTCCTTCTCGAGCCAGTCATCCTCCCTGCTGAGGTATCCGTACTTGGAGTACTTCTTGCTGTTGGCAAAGAAATTGACCCAGTGCAGCAGTGCCTTGTGGGCTTGGTCCTTTGCCTCGGCCAGCTCCTTCTCCTTGAGGGCGGCGAGCTCCTCGGGGCTCCAGTGGGCGTCCGTCTCGGGGTCGTCGAGGGGCAGGAAGGCCTCCTCCATGCCGCGCAGGTCGGCGGTGCGGTCCTCGCTGAAGCAGCCCGTGACGAAGCCGCGGGCGGCGTCGGTGGCCGCAAAGTAGTGGTACGAGCCGCCGGGTCCGTACATTCGGCGGCCGTTGGAGACGTCGTAGATGGTGCCGTTGATGGCGAGGAGGAGAGGCCTGTCGGGGTCGGTTCCGTCGTAGAGCTCGAGCTCGTCAAGGGTCATGTAGAGG
>JABFEX010000864.1:0-17311 GCA_013623515.1 Fusarium illudens | reverse complement strand
GCTAGGTTCTTTAAGCCTTACCGTCAGGCAAGAAGCTGCCGGACCCGAGATGTATCGTTGGCCCGGTGCAGCCTGTTCCTCTTGGGTTGACAGTTAAGTTGCATGCTCCTGGGGCAGCGTCATCTGCTATGGCTGGCGGAAGAGGCAAGGTCTGAAGCTTGATGGGCTCGGGGTCTGGAGGAGCGGGTACTGTCTTTTCAGCGGCCTGCTGGGATACAGACGGGAGGGAACAAGCTCCTTGGGCAAAGAAAAGGAGTGTAGTTGAAAAATAGAACCACATTTTAGAGTACAACTGATCGAGTAGGGAGGGAGAGGCTTGCCTGGATACACGAGAGAAGTAAGCATGATCTGAAGTGCCAATCCCTTTATGTTTAACGTGGCGAATGATTGAGTCGGAACACGAATGCCTCCGCTATTATGACAGTCTACCTTGCAGAGCACAATGACCTTAAATGGGCATCTTACCTAGTTTGTGTACACAGATGCCAAGCCCCATGCTCGTTCCCAAGGAAAAGCAAACGAGGACTCTCTCTATACGCGTATATCGAGGTTTGTGCACCCCGCGTCCTTGTGAGGCCTTTTCTTTTCAATCGTCACGGGCTCCGTAAACCTGCATGGAAGAAGTCATAGTCTTGCTGTCATGAGCTCACTCGGTGACCCTTGCAGCTCCCAGCAGGCTACTCGATTTCCGCCTCATTTTCCGCCTCCTCTCCATGAATTACGTACCCCAGATCGACGGATCGACAGCCGAAGTGCTGCGGTGAAATGATTGCGGACTTTGTGTGGACGGGCTGCGGAGAAATGTTCAGCTAATGAATGCACGACAGGGGGATTCCCGATGAGTTTCCCGACGTTGACAACTAACGTTACCTGGTCCACTCCGCATCATCTGATAGTAACTATATAGATGTATTTACGTGTCCTTTGAAGGACTCTAGTACTTTCCTTCTGCTCGGCTTCAAAGGGTAGAGTCTCGTTCCTGAGTACCTTCAGCATGACTACTACTCGTGGTATTTCACTTGAACAACAGCCCGGCAGAAACGACTGGGAAAATGAAGCCGTTTTTCGCCGCAATTGCCTACCACCGCGATCCTACTTCATTCCTGCCACCGCATTGCTTCTAAATGGCAAATGGGACTTTCACTATGCACCAACGCCGTGGGACGCCCCTGGTAACTGCCACGAGGAGCCCCCAGCCGTACCCGAGGCTTCGTGGAACTCAATCGAAGTTCCCGGTCATTGGCAGCTCCAGGGCTTCGGATACCCTCACTACACGAATGTGCAGCTGCCTATTCCTGTGTGTCCTCCGTACGTACCGACCGAGAATCCAACTGGCACGTACCGAAGACGATTTCGTGTTCCTGCAGACTGGGATAGGAGATCGCTGCTCTGTCTGCGCTTTGATGGAGTGGATTCTGCATATCATTTACGCGTCAACGGTGTCTTGGTTGGGTATGCCCAAGGCTCTCGTAACGCATCCGAGTTTGATATCACCGAGTATATCGATTGGGGACATGACAATGAGGTTTCCGTCACGGTTTATCAGTGGTCTGATGCCACGTATATCGAGGATCAGGACCAATGGTGGCTTTCAGGTATTTAATCCCCTCGGCACACCCTCTCATGATGACTTGTAGCCCATGGCTGATGTATTCAACTCCAGGCATCTTCCGAGACGTGCACTTGATCGCATTCTCCTCCGACTCCTACATCCGAGACTGGTTTATTCGCACCGACTTGGACAGTACCTACGAGAATGCAACACTTCAGGCGGAGATTGAACTGTCCGAGCCCACAAGTGGCTCCGTGAGAATCTCTGTAACAGAGTTGAATCACAACAAGGGAACTGTCATTGCCGAGACAGAGTCAATCCTTGATCCTGAATCCCCGAAACTGAGCATGAACCTCCATGTTTCAAGCCCGAGAAAATGGACCGCCGAAACTCCAGACCTCTATCGGGTTGAAGTTACGTTAGTACACGACGAGACCTCCTACACTGTCTATCAGAACACCGGCTTCCGCAAAGTTGAGCTCCTTAATGGACTTATCTGCGTCAACGGCAAACCGATACGGTTCAGAGGAGTCAACAGGCACGATCATCATCCCCATCGCGGCCGTGCAGTGCCGGTGGAGTTTATGCGCCGAGATCTCATCCTCATGAAGCAGCACAATATCAATGCTGTCCGCTGCAGCCACTACCCCCCTGATCCCAGGTTCTTTCAGTTGGCTGATGAACTTGGGTTTTGGGTCATCGATGAGGCTGATCTTGAGTGCCATGGCTTCCTGCGGAGTGTCTCCCGGGCGCTCAACTTGTCAAAGAGTATGACCTATGGCGAGAAGAGAGATGTCGTGTTTGGACGATCTGCAGAGTATATCTCTAACAACCCCTCATGGAAGGCGGCCTTCCTAGACCGTGCAGAGTCTATGTTTCATCGAGACAAGAACCACACCTCTGTGATCATCTGGTCACTAGGCAATGAATCCTTCTACGGACAGAACCACGACATCATGTACGATTTCCTCAGGGCAAAGGATCCGAGCAGGCTCCTCCACTACGAGGGAGATGTTCCCGCGAAGCATGCAGACATGTATTCTCGCATGTATCTGACTATGGATGAACTCGAATCTCTCGCCGAGACCCTCGGCGCTCGTCAAGATGGCACCTTTGATAAGCCTATCATCTTGTGCGAATATGCCCACGCGATGGGCAATGGGCCAGGTGGACTCCAAGACTACGAAGAACGCTTTCGAAAGTATCCCAGACTTCAAGGTGGCTTCATCTGGGAGTGGGCGAACCATGGGCTCTGGAACCAGGAGGGTGATGACGGTTTCTACGCTTACGGAGGGGACTTTGGAGAGTTTCCCCATGACGGAACATTTGCCATGGGCGGTCTTTGTAATAGTGCTCATGATCCGACACCAGGGCTTCTCGAGTACAAAGCCGTCATTCAGCCGGTGCGGACAGAGTTTATTGCTGGCGAGTTGCACGTTTATAACTTGCATGACTTTGTTGGCTTGGAGCATCTTGCGGCAACGTTCAAGGTGGAGGAACTTGGTGTCAAGTAAGTTGGTCTGTATATGCGGGAGCAATGTATGTGATACTGATGCGGGCGATACAGGTCATCGATTCTTATAGCTGGGAACCTCAATTTGTCCTCTATCGCCGCTGGCTCGAGCGCCAAGATATCACTCCCCGCGGGGGTCGCAAGCATCGAGAGCGAGCTTGAAGTAATCCTTACCGTCCGGTTTTACTTGTCAACCGATACTCCTTGGGCTCAATCTGGCCATGAAGTTGCGTGGGCCCAGTTCACCCTGTCCGAAGCAACACCCATGACGTCGCCCTTGCTATCCATCAACCTGGCAAGTCCAGGCTCCAATCTTTCGACTATTTCAACTGGGACAACGGTCAAAATCAACGGCCCAAACTGGGAATTTGAGTTTGATAAGATAAGAGGATACCTCAAGGCTTGGAAATGCTCCGGGGTGTCCCTCCTGGAACAAGACTCTCTCACAACGGTGGCTATCATCCCTTCCATGTGGCGCCCACCTACCAACAACGACATCCCCTCTGAGGTACCTGAGTGGGATAGATATGCTGTTGGGGTCATGATAAGCCAGAAGAGATCGTTTGTCCTTCAAAGCGACGAATCCGGGGTGACTGTTGAAGCCGAGACGTATCTTTCTCCCGCCGTCGTGGACTGGGGTCTGATCTGCCGAACTGTGTACAAGATATCGTCAACAGGATCCCTTGAGGTCCGTACCAGCCTGACCCCTCGCGGATACAGCCCGCCCACCGTCCCACGCATCGGACTGGACATCCGCCTCAACCGCGCCTTGGACGGCGTACGGTGGCTTGGTCTCGGGCCCGGCGAGTCTTACCCTGACAAGCGTAGTTCTCAGAAGCGCGGCATCTGGAACGTGCCATCCGTGTCAGATCTTCAAATCCCCTACGACTTACCCCAGGAGAATGGCAATCGAATGGAAACCCGATGACTGACACTGTCAACTGAGTATGGCCTGGGTGTTAGGGCGAGCAGTGTCCAGGGCGAAAATGGTGATCAGTTCAACTGGACTGCGACTCGACATTCGGCAAAGACTATCGAAACGGCGAAGCACCCTTGTGACTTGGTGGAGGAGGATGCGACCATCTTGCGTCTCGACGCCGAGGTTGCTGGCGTTGGGACAGGTGCTTGCGGGCCTGGAGTCGTGGAACGTCACCGTGTGTCTCTGCGAGAGATGGAGTTTGGGTTCAAGCTGGAGGCAATTATGCAGTAGAATTGAATCGTGAGTTGCGTTGCGTTGCAAGTGGTCTCGTTCTCTCTCTTTAACAGACACCAGCGATGCTGAAGTAGTTTCGGTTAATTATTTCTGTTTTTTGCTTCTTCCCTGTGGTGTAGTTTTAGTCCTCTCCTCAAAAAGTACGTCCTCTTGTATAGGACGCCGAGGTGAGCTAAATACAGCATCATAATATGTATTAAAAGAGCGTTGTTATTGGAACGATGAGGGTATCGCCAAGTGCGGCCTGAAGACAGCACGCAGCCCCTATTCTGGGGAGACTCTAGCACTCTGGCCAATTAGAGACCGATATGGCTCAAGAGCATGTGTAATAGCCCAACAGATGTCAGCCTCCTTCTGGCATTAACATGGGCAGAGAGGGGTACCCAGGCCGAGAGTCTAAGCGGTCCAATAGTCGGGATGAATGATCGAGGCGTGGGAGTTTATACGCGTACCTATGCAAGACTGTTAGTGCCAACTAACGTTAGTAGGTCTATACACGTATTCACGTCAGAGGATGGTCAGCAGATGCCATGCACGACTCGAACAAACTCCTCCGTAGCTCTCCTACTCAGGCTTACCTGGTTTCCTCTTCTCATCTCAGCACCAATTCGCAAGCCCGAGTAAATGCGCCTGGTGTTGCTTAGGTGGATCAACGATTACTCATAACCCTAACCTGCTCTTGACAGTAGATCTCGAAACCATGAGACCTCTATCGGCTTGCAAGGCCTGTCGGTGGGTAAACCCCAAAATAGCCGTCGGAAAACCTGGCGCGTTAAGCTTGCTGACACCAATCAATCACCAGGGACCGCCAGAAGAAGTGCATCAGACCGCGCCGCGGGACAAGCTGCGTATTCTGCAGAAAACGTGGTCTGGAATGCAATGTTGCGCCAGAACAAAAGATCGCTGTGCCACAAGGCTACGCGCCTCTGGCTGATCTCAAAGGAGTTGCCCTTCACGCTTCGTCTGCAGCCATCCCTGATCGCGCCTTGTCGAGGGAGCTCATTGACCTCTTTTTCGTCCATGTCCACTTTGCCTTTCCAAACATGTTCCACATGCCCTCCTTCAAAGCGGCCTTTCACAACGGAACGATCCCCAGAGTGTTGTTCTTCGCCGTCATTGGCCTCTCGGCTCGGTTCTCTGCCCACCATAGCCTCCGACATATTAATCCCTGGCACAGAGGCCGCCCGTACGCTCAGGAAGCGGAGAAGCTGCTGGACCTGCACGACGTGTCAGTAGTAACGATTCAAGCCTGCATGTTGCTAGCTGCAAACTTCATTGCTGATGGTGAGGCCATGACGGAATGTGTCTACTATACCATTGCCTGTCGTATGGCCATGTTACTGGATCTTCCCAACCTGAAGGTCAACACTCGTGTCGAGCAAGAAATCAACCGTCGAGGTATGGCTCTTCCATCTTGATATAGACGTCGAGCTTGGTCTTTGGATAGTGAAACTAATCCGTGATAGTGTGGTGGTCCCTCGTCACGACCGACACTTGGAGCAGCTCATCCGTCTCTCTTCCGCGCGCTATTCGGATCCGCGATGACGTTCCTGTGCCAATAAGCGAACATGATTTTGCAAATCTTGATTTGAACGAGCCAGCTGAGTATGTCGCATCACCAGTCACGCCCTCCTCTCCAGACTCTTGGCCGTCCCATTCGTTGCTGGCACGTTTTATCAGCCTCAACACCCTTCTTTACGAAGTGAATCGTCTCAATGCCAAAATTGCTTCCGAAAAGCTAGCTGGCACTCAGACTCCCGAGGCGATTGGGGAACTGGCCGCGGCCTTGGAAACATGGCTCACCGACTTGCCTCCTCAGCTGAGATATACTGAGGAGAACATGGCATACTGGGCTGACCAAGGATCCGGACCCACGTTCGTCAATATGCATATGAACTACAATCACATTGGACAGCTGCTCTTCTACTCGTCTTTGGGGGCTAGTCCAGAGACGGGCACTGATAGCCCTGTTTACCAGCCGACCATTGACTTCGCCACAAGGTGTAAACAACACGCGGCCGACCTCTGCGATCTCCTCTGGAAGGCCAAGCAGAGGCCTGAGACAGACATTCTGCATTCACTCGTCGGTCACGACCTCGTCACCTCATCGACAGTGCAGATTCACACACTGCTGTTCAGTCTCGATGACCAAGAGATTGCAATGGCAAAGTCCAGATTGGAGCGGAATTTTAAGATGATTACCCAGTTACACGAGTATTGGCCCATCGTCTCAGTGACAATCAGCAAACTGCAAAAGTTTCACAATGCTTGTCTCAGGTACAAGGACGCTACTTTCCATCTCGACCGGTGGATGCTGCAGTTCATACTTGAGTTTTCTCAGCCTATTCAGGAGAGGAGGGAGGATACGTTCCATCGCGGTGACGAGAATGAGGTCTTTGATCAGCTGAAGAATCTAATTGATACGTAGGCTCATACTATACAGTAGCCTTAACTAAAGAACAAGTAAACAAGTTTAAGGTATTACTCAGCAGGTATGTCAGACTTACTAAATATCATCTTGAAGAATCCCCCCATGGCTTCCCAAAGGAAAACCGACTCAATAAAAGATTCCTCGAGATTCGCCCTTCTACTATAACTGAACCTCCTGAGAAGGGATGGTTAAAGAAGGTCGAAGTGAATTCCGAGAATCAGAACCAGAGTTGGAGACAACCCCGCATTGTGGTCTTGATGGCAGGGAATATGCTCCTGATCTTCGGGTGTTCGCCAGTGAAGGCAAACTCCAACACAATGGAAAAAAGCCTAGCGTAGCCCGAGCTTATAGTCGCCATCAAGTGGCCTTCGGTGAAGTAGGACGATTTTGCTAAAGTTATACAAAGACAGCGTTGTGGTTCGAGAGCTTGAATCGCACACAAGCTGATGAATGGTGACGACATGACTGGTGGGTGTGAGTGTCGCTTCATCGGCAGAACGGAGTTCTATCCGTCCCCACCGTACCCCCCAGCTGGAGGAAGATTCAGCAACAGAGTTGGAGATCACTTGTCTTGGTCAAGGTTGGTCGTCTTCACCTAGAACAGAGCAAGCGGGACGCTCCCCTCTTTCAGAAACGTCAAGATCAATTCCCATGACCGTGACACGAGCCTACTCAATACTCATGGCCACCCACGTGCCCTCTCTTCGATCCCCGCTTGATTCTTTCAACCCCTTTCCCCCAAGTTCTAGGCTAGGTTCTCACTTGCGGAGCCAACCCCGGACGGAAGGCCGAAGGAGAAGCGGTGGGGAAAGTGGATATCCCCGCATTGGATGCCAAGTTTGGGGTTCCCCCCTCGGCATTCGGGCTTCGGCGTGATTGCGTGCTCGGTAGCTTCTGCTTAGGCGTGATCTGACTTGGTCCTTATCTTAAAGCTTTTCTCTTTGTCTCCTGATTGCCTGTAATGACGATGCTGCACCAAAAAGGGATGGTAGCAGAAAAGATCCCGACCTCCTTTATGATCTCCGAAGGCTGCCGCAGTCCCCACAAGGGATTCGACAGGTTGAATGATCCTTTCCTCCATGTTGTCTCTGGATTGCCATGAGTATCGGCATGTAGTCGGGTCTATGGACGACCCCAAAAACGAAATAAAAGGCTGGGAATAGGCGCATCTAGACGTTCCCTTTGGATCGGACTCCCCGCATGATCGCGCTTAAGCTTACCGTATAAGCTTCAACCTTCCCCCACTTGAGCGGGGCAGAAAATTGGAGAAAGAAAGAATTGCCGTTGAACCGGTTTTCACATCCACAAACGTTGGGGGTTATCAACGGAAGCATGGGGTGACTCACCGGTTGCAAGAGACTTGCCCTGCTTGCCAACTCACGGGATTCGGGGGCTGGCCAGGCCCTCTTGCGCTTGGAGTTCTTGGATTAAATGGCCTCCAAGTTACTCGGGTTAAACAGGCTACAATATTGAACTTGAGTCTGGGGCTCAGGGAGTCAGGGGTGAGGTGAATGAAAGATTGGCATTACCGCATTAAATGTCTACTCGATGTCCTATTCTATGTTCTTTTCTCTATGCCCGCTCTCAATGACCATGTGCTCTCCGTTCTATTCTATCCTGCTCTCCTCATCTGAGGCAATGGCCTTCCCTCGGCCATCTAGCACACCCACTCCAGTTCCTGTCACTTCATCGCTGTCCACGGGACCCTCCGCTGCCAAAAATATCCACCAGAAGTACACACCACAACAAAGACTGCCGCCGAGAATGTTGCCGAAGAGCGCCGGAATCATGCCTGCTCGACCATCAGTTTCGGCCACTTCAAAGAAGGCGTTTTGACTCACCCTTCCAGATATACAGCCCGACAGTCAAGTCGGGAGTACCGAGCCAAATGCCCATGGGGATGATAAACATGTTGGCAATAACGTGATCGAATCCCAGAGCAACAAAGGCAAAAATCGGTGGCCACATGCCAATCACCTTGGAGCTCACGCTCTTGGCTTGCGTGCCCAAGAAGCAGGCAATGCAAACAAGCCAGTTACATCCGATGCCGCGGATGAAGATCTGATGCGCAGCAGGAGCAAGCTGCTTCTTGGTGGTATATGTCATGATCTCTTTTTTGTAAGGATCAGAGTCAAAGATGCCTCCATCTGTTGGTCAATTTGTTAGTGTCGGTTAAGAAAGATGGTCTTGATTGGGGAAGCCTACAGCCAACAATCACGGCCATGATAAAGAGGGATCCAAGGAGATTTCCGAAAAAACAAAGAAACCAGTGCAGCAGCATTCTCCATACGGATAATCTTCTATTGAGAACCGCCACCATGGTAAACTGGATGCAAGGTCAGAAGCAGCTTCACCAACAGCAGGTTCGGAGTAAGCAACCCACCATATTCGTCGACGTGAATAGCTCAGCCCCCGTCAAAAATATTGTCACCAGGCCAATTGGGAATACAATGGCGCCAGCGAGCTTCACAAGACCGGGGGCATTCTCTTGATACCAGGGTGCCGTCACGGCAGTTAATGAGACAGCGCAACCGAAGCTCAGAATGCAGCCACCGAATATCGCTGACAGAAACACCTTGTCGGCACGTGTGTGTCCCTTCTTGACGCCGGCACGGCAGATGAGCTCGACTGTTTCAGCAGGCGAGTACGCCGCGAAATTCGCAGCATCGATCGTGGAGTTGGCCATATTATCGGATGCTCAGTGTTGTGATACTCTGTCAAAACCGAATATGTCTGCGACTTTATCTCTTCTTCAAAGCCAAGGCGCAAAGCCCTGACGTTGCCCCAGTATCCCGCCAAGACTCCGAGCTGTTTCCAACATGCCGAGCAATGTCGAGAAAAGACCGCACCGAATCTGCCGAGTTTTCCACACTCAGCTTGCGCCACTTAGATTCGGCGCACCGGCCTAGACGGGAAATATTGCCTATCGGCAATGCTAACTGTTATCAAGACCTTGGCGCTTCTCCCTTTGCCCCTAGTGCGGGCGGTTCCAAGCTAGTTAGTGCCCAAATACGGACCTAGCCCTACCTGCGACGCGTGTGCTCGACTTGCGCCAAGCAAACGTGCTCTTGCGGCTCCGCAACTTGGTGGCGGACTGGGGGATCATGGAACACCTCCAGACCGTGTTCCTCCAAGCCACTTGGAGGGCAAAGAGGCTACTGCTGACAGCGGTGATCACGCATGGCCCGTCTGGGGAGCATTGTCAGTAGTTGTGATCACATGCCGTGTAGATATTGGCGATTCATTACCTCTACTCTGGGGTCAAGATTTGGGAGTTTCGGGTGGCCTGTCTTGGCTCTCATGAGAACACTCGGCCGCTCGCTCGATACGGGGGGAGTGATTGCCCAACGAATGACTGCCCGATGAATGGTCATTGAGCATGGAACAATGTTTGAAAGAGTCGAGGAGGATGAAGCATCATGAAGTAGGTCACAGGACATGTGGATTCAGGCTAGGAAATCGTCGATGTTGATCAGTGTGGGGTGTAGCTAGCCCACATCGTGGATTACTGGATCTAGCCAGAGGCAATTTCTATCATACTCCGTACTTTAAACGATATCGAGTTACTGAAGTAATCGACCCCTGGGAGCGGTCCATGATCCTCTCCATCGCCATCATCTTTCACATACGACCATACCCACCGGAGAATTCGGGATCCCGTCCGCTCTCCCATAGACAAGCCGGTGAGGGGCGGATTAGTAGTTGGGTCGGTGACGACCAGCGAATCCCCGCTGTTGTATGTTTTTTGCCATCTTTTTGATCATCTTGACGATGCTGTCTTCTTGTCCTTGGTTAGTAGCCCCACTCGTTGGCTTCAGAGAAACAAGACCCAACGCAATAATCTCCATTTTCATTGCCACTACCCTTCCCTATTAAATCCTATTAGCTAGCCCAGATGATTTTTTCCCCTTTCAAATCCAGAACGGCGTTGAATTCACGGCCAACTGTTTAGAGATAGTATTGTCATCCAGACGAGGAGATGGTTGCCCGACCAATCACGACTACCATCCCCCGCACCCCAACCTTCAGGGTAGACTGACACGATGGAAGAATACAGACATGCTAACTTAGGAGAAGTATACAGGACAAGATATGGCTTTTTGGGATTCACCATAGCGCTTGCCGCAATTCACACTACCCAGTTTGCATGCCACTTTGCCCAGTGGCTACAGATAAACACGCATCATCTTTACTGATCCTGCTGCACATGGACCCACGAACCTATGGTATTTTAATTGTTTTATTAAGGTCTTTGTAACTACCTAATTGCATTCGCCATTCTGTTGCTACCCGAAAATCACCTTTCCGTTGTAATTCGCAGGCGACGCAGTGCTACTCACATGATAAGTTCATTCACTGAATCACTGCTGTTTGCCTCACCCACAAACCCAAACAAACAAGCACAAACACCATCTCGATCATGCTTGATCTTTCGGGACATCTTGTAGATCTCTCTAAGCACCCCGGAATCGGAAAATCTCTGTCTTCTTGCAGTTTTCCTCTCCGACCGTCAACATGAAGATCCCCAAGCCCTCAGCCGCTGCCGCATCCACAACAACCCCCCCTCGCAAAGATAACAACTTGTCTGAGGGCGAGATTTTGAGCGCTCTTGGTCACTCCTCGACCCATCTCGGTTTCAATAATCAAAGACGATTCACCCCCGCCGCCCGAAGAATTCTCAACACTACACAGCAATGGCCATGGGAGTTGGTGGCTGACTTCCCGCCCAAAGTCTGGAGTTGGAGCATGGCCGAGGACCTCGCACAAGCTCTCGATCTTGTGGCAAAGAAGTCACCCGAGGCGGATCACGATGACGACACGAACGACCTAATGGCGTTTCTACGAAAACGGGCTCGTAGACGGAACAAAAGCGATCCACACCTCGAAATCGACGACATTTACAATGCAAGGGAACATTTTGGCATCGGGGGGAAATCGAGAAGGCTTCTCATAAAATTCTGCAGTGTCAAGGGTCGAATGAAAGCCGTGATCGATAAATATGACAGGGAAAGCGATGACGAGGAGAGTGAAGGCAAAGACCACGATCGAAAGAAGGCAAGCGATGATGCCACCGGGGAGAAAGCCGACGACCAAGGCGAAAAGCAGAAGAGGTGTGATTCTACTGCTTTCACCGCGCCGGTGACCACCGGATATCGGAAGCGCCCCCATGAATCAACCGACGATTCTCATACTAAGAAGAGCGCTCGAAGAGACGACCTGGGCAATTCTGAGAGGGCAGCTCTTGGCGGGCCTACCAAGACGTTGAAACCGATTGAAGGCCTAATCGATTTGGTAGGTTAGATTTGGTTTCCAAGGTAACACTGTCGATGGCTAACATTGACAGCTTCGACTTGAGCAGGGCGAGGCCATGAACCCATCATCCATGTCAAAGATAATTGGTACCGTCGATATGCTCAAAGCCCGGACGGAAGTTTCTATGAACATATCCGCGCGCAAATTGAATGGCGCACGATTGTCAACGCAAGAACGGGAGACGTCCCTGGCCGAGGCTCTCACCCAAGCGACTACCACGCAAAAGCTTGACGAGCTTCGACAGGCTCGTGAGAAGATGGTTGAAGCCAAGGAGACGGCAGAGAAGGCAAAGGCGTGCTTTGAGCAACATCAAGCCGAGATGGCTTTGGGCCCAGACCTCATTTCCCAGGCGATGGAACAGTATGAGGCGAAGCTACGCGAATGTGATGAGGGAATCGCTCAAGCGGAGTCGATAGCTCGAGGCATGGAGGAAGCTTCGAGAGCGAACCTTGAGAAGGTTGAGAAACTACGGGGCCAATTGGACCAAGACAAGGCGGAAGTCGGGGGATTGGAAGCCTTGAAACAACAATCCGCCCTGGAACTTGACTACTACCGCACGATTGAAGGTTTGGTGAAACTTGGACCTCCAGGCCTGGCTTCTCTGACAAGCGTTCTTGCGACAAGGGGCATCTCGTTGCTCACGAAGGTGGACGATCCCGAAAATAATTACTAGCATTTGATCGAGTCCTCCTTGTGAGAGATGCGGGAAAACCAACCAGCACAGGGGAACGGAGCAGGGAATATTGATGTGTATGGTGGACGAACAGAGCATGGGCATGTAGATGGAGACGAAACTTGTACTAAGCTGGACCTTAGTGGCTGAACGTCTAGTGCCGAGATGGATCTTCTAAGAAGAACAGAAGCTTATCAGAGGGTCTGCTGACAAGACGGAGTTTTGGTGTTCTGAGATGGAACGGTTACTGCTGAACATGATGTACTTGCAGCCTGGGTTACCACAATGGGAGCGCCAAACCACCTCGACAGCTGAGGTAACATGGCAAACTTGCAGCCCTGAACAAAAGCTGAAAGGCTAAAGGACAAGCGATAGGATCAATTATCAGAGAGAAATACAAAGTTCACGAACTTGGAGCCATTATCTGGCCGCATCCCGTCGTCAATTACGAGCCGTGCACGATCCCAGAGCGATGGCTGCGATCAATGTAGTCCAAATCGGCCAGTGAAAGGAATGACATCTTGTGAATGATTATAAAGCAATGATTACAAACACGCAAGGCTCGATGCGAAAATCACACACGTCACTTGGAGCGGGGTAGTCTACAAAAGTATATCCACGAAGCATCACCAACGTTGATTCTCTAAGAGCTGCTGACTTTGAGACTCCCCGTCTTTATACTCACGAATATTAGACGCCATAATGCAACGCAAGCAGGGAATCATCGAGCTTGGACGGCGTCTTGTCGAACACGGCCCAAAGAAAACGCTCGAAGCAGCTCGAAGGGTGCGAGCCATCCACAACCACACTCTCATCGCCGATACAACCAAGGGCCTCTATGTTTGGGAGCATGACTTTTATCCTACAATCTACGTTCCTCAGAAGGATCTTGTCAACGCCAAACTCACCGACAAAGAAGAGATTCGTGTGGAAGGCAAAGGGCCCGCCTCACTGGCTGAGCTGATTGTTAGCCAGCATGATGGCCTTGAGGAGGCAAAGATAGAAAATGTTCTTCGATTCGACAATGACAAGAAGCTTGGACCGCTGGGCGGAATGCTAAGGATTGAATTTGGAAGTATTGGTATGACCTTTGAAGTGACGAGACTGTCTACTACAGGCAAAGACTGACAGCAGTACAGATCAATGGCTGGAGGAAGACGCCCCCATATACACTCACCCAAAAGACCCATTCAAACGAGTCGACATCCTCCCATCGCAGCGCCCTATCGAAGTCCAAGTCATGGGCAAGACGGTCGCCAAAGCGGCATCATCGATGCACCTGTTTGAGACAGGACTGCCGACCCGGTACTATCTCCCCCTCGGCTCCGTCGACCAGAGCGTTCTCCGAAAGAGCGATCTCAGAACCAAGTGTCCGTACAAGGGCGAAGCCGAGTACTACCACGTGGTGGTTGATGGCAAAGAGATGAAGAATCTTGTTTGGTACTACCGGTTTCCTACTCATGAGAGCGCATCCGTTGCGGGCTTGGTGTGTTTTTACAATGAAAAGGTTGACACGACTTTGGATGGAGAACTTCAGCCAAGACCAAAGACGCATTTCGCGTGAAACCTTTCGTATCTCGTGTCTGCACGGAGACGTCAGAGTCTTATAGCGAGCGGGCTGTGTCGGGCAAAGAATGCGGGCGGATGAACCGTACATTCTCCAACCAGAAACATTTGAGAGTAAATAAGGGATTCTTACCGCATGAATGAAGTCATGGTCGCTTGGCTTCTTAGTGGCTATGCTGACGAGGCCCATGTCGGAGGCCTGCCAAGTGGTGCACCGCCATATTTCTCCCTTGGCATTTCTTTATTGCTAGACCACTTGGAACGACGGAGGCTATATCCGCCGCGCGTCGATCTGGGGCAGAACCCTTGCTCAGCTGGACACGCCCTGTAAGGCACACATTCGTAACGCGCACTTGCCCCACGTCTAGACGACGGATTAGGTAGTCTATTCGAACCTGTGAAATCTCCGGTCGACCCGAGACTTGGGGGGGAGGATGGATGCGAGCCAAGCGAGGTGGAGGCTGATTCAAGCTTATTCTCGCTGCGTCAAAGCCCTGTGTGATGAGCCGCATACGGTCGCACCATGCCGCAGGCTGGTTGGTGGCTGTCGGGTCTGTGAAACCCTCCGACAGATGAGTATCATCCGAGAAGGGAAAAATAAGTGCAGAGATTATGTCTCTCAATCTAAGGGACCTGGGGCGCAGCATCTTCTGACGCGTCCCTTTGAGGACTGGTAATATCTGGTCTGAATAGTGGCTTTTGAGGTTCGTAGCATAGCCATTTGATTTCTTCTATAATAACCCAACGGTCGTGATGAATTCGACCAAAAGGTTTCTAACCAAGCTACCAACTTGACAAGAGTCGCACTACACTCACCTATTGACTGCTGTACACCTTTATCGCAACGATGGCAAACGATACCCTCTACCCCCCGACGTACGACAACTGCGACGAACTCTCCGACCGATGCAAAGTCGAATTCACAATCTACGGCGCTGAACTATCAGCCGCCGCCGCCATCTTCTTCTGGGTCGCCTTCATAATCCTATTCCTAGTCCAAATCTTCTTTGGAATACGCGCCAAAACTTGGTCGTACATGATTTGGCTCGCCCTCGGCACCCTCCTCGAAGTCCTCGGATACACGGGACGATACGCTCTGTCCAGGAACCCATGGCACCTCAACGCCTTCATCATTCAGTACATCACACTCCTGCTCGCCCCTACACTCGTCGCCGCTGCCATCTCGGTCACGTTTAAGCACCTGGTCATCTGGTATGGAGCCCAATGGTCACTGCTCCGACCGAAGCTCTACCCCTGGGTGTTTGTCGGAACAGACTTTCTGTCCATCTTTATCCAGATCATCGGAGGTGGCCTGGTTGCCCTGAACAGCACTGGCAATGGATCCAAGACGACACAGAAGCTTGGAGAGGCACTCGTCATTGGCGGTGTGGCCTTCCAGGTCGCCAACATGTTGTGCTGTGCTGGACTCATGTTGATGTACTCGAGTCGACGGAAGAAGGCCCTCAGGAGCGGTGTGCAGTCCATCCACTCTACTTCTAACTTGCCTGGCACGGCTTTTGATCCCTCAGGCCGAGGCAAGGCCCCTCTATCGCGAGCGGAAGCGACCGACAAGGAAGCATCTCGTACCCGATTCTTCATCTACGCCCTTGGAGTCGCGTACACCGCAATCATTATCCGATGTGGCTACCGGTAAGCACTTGACCCTTTCTCCTAGATCCTTCAAACCTAACTTGACAACCTAGAATCGCCGAGACGATCCCTTCGATTTCGCACGACGTCATGCGCAACGAGGCCCTGTTCCTTGTCCTCGACGGTGGAATGGTGCTGATCGCCATTGCTGCTGTCACTATACTGCACCCATGTGTCTTTTTCCCGTTCTTGGGTGTGAAGACGAGAGATCGGAAGGATGGTCAGGTTGAGGAAGCGTATGCGATGTTGCCCGACGGTAACCGGCAGTAGAGGGAGGCGTGCATTCTAGGATGTGTTTGATCAATAGACGGGGATTGTATTATAGACGGGGGATTTCGGGATGGGGGTATTAGACTGTAATAGCGTTATGAGAACGAGAATTAGGATACCATCAATTGATTGAGTATATACCACCAAGGCAAAGCACTTGAGCTACCTAGATCAGAAAACTACTGGTTGAGTGACCAAGCGCAGTGGTGAACAGCACCCTGGACTCTTGAAGTTTGTACTAAAGCCTTGGTATTAAACTCCTTGACTTCAACCCAGTGCTGGAGCCAAGCCCCGACTTAGCCCGAGGATGCCATCCTCCGGATCAGTCTTCCGAAATGAGAGAGCAGTAAGGGGGTTGCTTGTCCTTGGCTGAACACACCTGATTAAATAACAAAGAGTGTCTTGTATCTAATAAGCTACTGCGAAGTCGCCAGCTACTGCGCATCCCCGTTCGTCGCCGCACCGCCCAGCTTCACAAGCAACCCGTCCACGGCCGCCTGGCCCAGTTTCTCGATGGAAGCAGCACCCAAGATCTCCAGCACACTCAGTTCCACGCCAAGCCTCTGTCTGCTCCAGTTCCTCAGCTCGATGGCTACAAGCGAGTCAAGGCCGACAGCAGAGAGCGGCTGCTTGACATTGAGCTCCTCAATGGGTCGCATCAGGAAGCTGAACAAGGTGCTTCCAATCTCGTTTGCCAAGAACGAGACGGAAGATGGGTCCTTGAGGGACTCTGGATTGGCAGTCACTCCAGTGAGGAACTCCCTGAGACCCTCGTTGCCGGTACCGGCGTCATCCACACCCGCGTTCTCGAGGTTGCGGTACAGACCCATTCGGATGTCGCGCTTCCAGATGCAGCGGTTAGCGTCTGAGGCGATGGGCATGGTCATTCTCATTCCAAGCCCGATTTGACTGTTGTTCATGTACCCGTCCATGGAAGACTTGGGCGCCCAAGCTTGCGGTGCTGACTTGGTAATGGCCAGCTCGAGGGAATCGAGGAGATGCTGCTCCTTGAGATAGTACGCAGCCGTTGCCTTTAGCTGCTCCAGATGACCAGGCTCCTGGCTGACCCAACTAACATCCCTAATGATGGAAATGTCCCCCGATGGCGGAGTAGTTAACCGCCTAGGCAG
>JABFEX010000863.1:0-21285 GCA_013623515.1 Fusarium illudens | reverse complement strand
CTAGAGTTAGTTAGATAGAGATCAATCATAAAAGCAATTTACCTATCGACGGGTTCAATAGAATCTATTACACTTACCCTTGCAGTCATCGGCCTTATAATTAGTACCTTACCCCATCAGACGTAGATCCATTTGATAAATGACCCCAACAATCAGACCAGGCTTATCTTGATGTCTCCAACGGCTATCTTATGCACTAGGATTGTAAGAATAATTACCCTGGACCGAGGCCCCCAGTTCCCCGGACTTATCTTTATTCACACTTCTCCACCTGTTACTTTTCGCACCAAGTCCCTTCGTTTGTAAGGGTTACCTTGAACAATCTTCAATTTCATCACATCTTTCACCATGGGCAAGAAGCGCGTTCTCATTAGCTACGGCGTTGACGTTGACGCTGTTGCCGGATGGCTGGGCTCATATGGCGGCGAGGACTCGAGCAACGACATAAGCAGAGGCAAGTTGATCGCCTCCACCCAACTCATGAGGTGAAGTACTGACACTCTGGGCAGGCCTTTTTGCTGGTACTGTTGGTGTACGACGAGTGCTCAAGTTCTTTGATAAATACAACATCAAATCGACCTGGTTCATCCCCGGACACAGTTTGGAAACCTTTCCCGAGGAGATGGCTCTAGTCCGTGATGCAGGCCATGAGATTGGTCTCCACGGATACTCTCATGAAAACCCAACAGACATGAACTTAGAGCAGCAGCGCGATGTCCTGGATAAGACATACAAGATGCTTACTGATTTCTGCGGCAAGCCTCCACGCGGCAGCGTTGCGCCGTGGTGGGAGACCAGCATGGAGGGGGCGCAGCTACTCCTCGACTATGGCATCGAGTACGACCACAGCATGTCCCATCACGACTGTCAGGCGTATTACCTGCCCACAGGAGAATCCTGGACCAAGATCGACTATACCAAGAAGGCAGCTGACTGGATGCATCCGTTGAAGAAGGGCATCGACACTGGTCTAGTGGAGATACCGTCCAACTGGTATCTCGACGACCTGCCGCCCATGATGTTTATCAAATCAGCCCCCAACAGTCACGGCTTTGTAAACGCCCGGGACGTTGAGGACATCTGGCGAGATCATTTCGATTATTTCTATCGGGAGTATGACGAGTTCATCTTTCCCATGACGATCCACCCAGACGTGTCAGGACGACCGCATGTGCTGCTGATGCATGAAAGGTGAGTCGACTGAACTTGATAACTGAAGTTGTCACTAATCGAATGGCATACAGACTGATCGAGCACTTTATGAAGCACGAGGGCGTTGAGTTTGTTACCATGGCGGAGATTGCGGATGACTTCAAGGCGAAGAACAAAGCTGCGCCGGGGGCCATTATGCCAGCCGCCGCCGGATCTATTTTGAAGAAGTGAATGTTGTATAATGCTATCTTACTATCTAGTCTAGACAAAGTTCTGTTAAATCCAACGCAGTTTGCACATCTCTCTTGACATGCATTGCCTCCTAAATCAATAACTCACGGACTGGCACGCGGCAGTAGCAAATGAAATCCTCCTCCTTGACGTGAGTTACCGAAACTCTAAGCAAGGTACTGATACGATGCATAAACAAAACAACTGAAACAATTGACGGCTTTCTTTCCTTATGATTGGCCCTGATAAGTGTGTGTTCCCAATTCCACCCAAGTCCCTGTGTATCAGCCAGTCTCAACCACGTGTCTACAGCTTCGACCTCACTTTAATGCTCCATTCGTCCGCCAAGGATCATATCGTTATCACCGGAGGATCCCATCACTATCATCGGCAGGATTTCCATCGCCAACACCCGCGTATCGTGCTGGGCCTTGCTACCCCAACATAAACTAGCCTCGCTCATAAACACCTCCAACTCACAATATGACCCCAACTACATGAATCATGTTATCAACATCATCCAAGCTCCACATAGGCCATGAAACATTATCTATGCCCCATGGGGCTACTGACCGGGCATCCTTACCCCAGATGGCTTATCTCTAGTCTTGGGATTGCGGGGGTAGGATTGGACATTGGGGCCTTTCGCCAACCGGACCAGCCCCCCATATCAGCAGAGGCTGAACCTGTCGCGGATGATATATATGGATCATCTTCTCTGACATGAGGACTCGAAATAGAACCTCATCACCGTCGCTTCTTCAGAAGTATCTCTTGAACAACAACCTGACAGACTACAATGGCGGCGGCTTCGTCGAAGAAGGCGGGCGATGACATCGCCCCAGCAGACAACAACAGCATCGGCAGCATCGAGCCCGGAAAGTTGGAAAACTCTGACGACTCCTTTGAGGTGTTCAAGAGTGGCGATGGAAACGTCGAGTTCCGAACCGTTGGTTGGATTCACGCCTCGGTCATCTTTCTCAAGAGTAGGTCACCCACCAAATCCCTTCCCCGTTCTAGAGACGCCATCAACTGACCTACTTGTAGTCATCTTTGCGACTGGAGTCCTCACCATCCCTTCCGCCATGTACGTCCTCGGCGCCCTCCCCGGCGCCATAAACGTCATCGGCTGGCAAGCCCTAAACACATACTGCGCAATCGTGCAGGGAAACTTTCGCAACTCGCACGCCGGCTGCCACTCGATAGCCGACATGGCCGAAAAGGTCGGAGGCGCCTGGCTGCGAGAAGTCGTAGGCGTCGTCTTCCTCGTCACGTTTGCCATCGTCGGCGCGTCAGGAATCTTTGGCTCCTCGGTTGCCATGAATGCGCTCTCGGATCATGCCATCTGCACAAACTACTTTATGCTTGTGTGTATGGTTGCTGTCTTTATCCTAGCCAGCGTACGCAAGTTTGAGAAGATTGCGTGGCTGACATGGATTGGCTTCTCGTCTGTCTTTATTGCCGTCTTTATCGTCGTGTAAGTTGACTGCCTCTACCTATAAACTCCCACCCCATGCTAACCTGATTGTTTACAGTGTAGGAGTTACAACCCGCGACCGACCTGCTGCCGCTCCTCAGACGGGCGACTACGAGTTCGGATATCATACCATTGGCAACCCAACCTTTGTCGCCGGTATCACTTCTGCCGCCACCATCTTCTGTTCAGGAGCCGGAACTTCGGCTTTCCTGCCAGTCATGTCAGAGATGAAGAGGCCGCGAGACTACAACAAGGCTGTCTACCTTTGCATGGGCATTGTCAGCGCCTCGTATCTCTCCTTCAGCCTGGTTGTTTACCGCTGGTGCGGCAAATGGGTTGCGTCGCCATCTCTGGGCAGTGCGGGCGGTACCATCAAGAAGGTCTCTTACGGAATTGGTCTCATCGGCCTGCTCGTGAGCGCCTGTCTATACATCCACGTCGCCGCCAAGTACATGTTCGTCCGCCTTCTCCGAGACTCGCCTCACCTGCAGAAGAACTCTGTTGTGCACTGGTCCGTCTGGTTCGCCTGCACACTCAGCATGAGCGTTGTCTCATTCCTGCTGGCCTCGGGCATTCCCATCTTCAATTATCTGCTCGCATTGGCAGGAAGTTTGACCTTTGCGCCTCTTGCTCTCGGCCTGCCAGGGTATCTGTGGATCTTTGACCACCAGCACTACCGTACAGGATCAGCTTGGAAGATGGTGGCGTATTATCTACATTGGGTCCTGATTGGTATCGCGGTTTTCATGACGATTGGAGGCACGTACGGAGTCATTCAGCAGGTCATTGATGCGTACGCAAATGGCGAGATCAGCTCGGCCTTTTCTTGCGGGGACAACAGTGGCTCATCGTGATTTACGTCCGACAGCCATGATGTTCCAGTTGACCCTATCATCACTTCTTGTCTAGGTTACTTTCTTTCTTTCCTGCCATACGAGGAAGCTCAATATCAGGGGTATGTTACTATGTAACTGATTCCGATAATAGACACTTTGAAACTACTCTGCCCCTGATGTACCACGTTGAAAGCCCGGGTTATTGGAGCTGATGACCCCAGAAGAGTTTCCATCTCCCCAGATCTGAGTAAGGGTTCTTTCTCTTCTTTGGACCCAGTGCCTACACAGTTTCAAGGAACCGGCTTTTTTGCCCTCTCCCTCGTTTATACTGTGAGCACTCTGGATGTTCGTCGAGCGGATGTAGGCTTTTCAAAAATCCAACTTCTTCGGTCCCTCTCTTGTGTAGGTAGTTGAATTGACTTCAAATAATACTGCATAATTGCCTCTTTCTTTCAAGCGCCAGCTGGCCAAATCAGATTCATTTTACGTCTGGCACCTCCGGCTTACTACTGGCATGGGTATAGCTGATGTATTAACTGCGTTCTTTGCACTGTAGCTGACTCTCTCTTCAGCTACGAGAAGGTAAATGTAATCATCACCAATGATAGCTGACACATCACATTCAAACACAATGGATTAAGGTAGACCTATGGATATTTAGTAGCCAGATTGCGTCATCTTTTGAGATAAAACTAGGTTTGAATCAAGCTCCACAAATGTGTATTGAAGTGCTTCGATATTCGTGTGTGATGGGCACTGATAAACCTCTTCAACACCTTCATTGTGACTCGTCGCATGAGGCCAAACAGAGTTGAGGAAGCAGGCCACTCGATAGCTTTCAGCAGGAACCAAACCAATCACAATACGTACTTGAGTCCGTCTTTGGCAAAGCTTAGGTCCAGGGCTGGCTGACGGTTAACGAAATGATGTGGAGGCGTTAGTCTCGACCGAACGGCACGGCACGGCGCGAGGCGGCTAGCCTGGAACCGGTCTCGATACAGACAAGTCCATGCCTATTTCGTACAGACCCCTGCTTGCATCATCACGAGGCGTCACAGCCGAAGAGGGGAAATGCATGAAGTGGCAGAGGCTAGAGCCCGTTTCGGTGCGGCTGACGACCGGGGTTCCTGAGACAGAACATGGACTATATCGTCAGAGGCTTGGATAGATTGAATAGCTCCAGCTGATCTCAAACCTGCTCCACCAGATGGCTGAAATTCATCCATCGGATTTGATCCGTACGCTGCTGACAGACGTACTGACACAGCTGGGAGGCATGTGTGTGCCTCGCTTCTAGTCTTGGTGTGGCTTATCACATCCTCCGTACGCAGCTGAACTCGGAGGTAAGGGAGCGGGGGATTTCAGCTCGAGAAGATGTAAAGAGAAGGAACGATTCCTCCAAGACCTTGTACCTTTACCTCTCCCACTCATTATTTGAGTGCCGCACACTTCCTCCCCAATTCACTGTAGACATCCATCAACTACCTCTTCACAAAACCACCCAACATGGGGCTCTACGAGGCCTGCAGAGCATTCATCCTTTGCGTTGCCACCTTCATTCTCACACCATTCAGTCAGCAACATGACTCCCAACAACCCATCTTCTCCTTTGACGGAGGTGATGCTCCCCTAGACTACCCCAGGTTCCCAGCACCTCATGGCCCGGATGCTGCCAAGGACTTCATTTGCAAATACGAAGGCCTCGGGGAGAACTGGGAACCATGCTCCACCCCAGAAGACCGCCAATGCTGGCTCAAAAGCTCCTCTGGGAAGAGGTACGACATCAACACGGATTATGAGGTTGATTATCCACCAGGTACCACCCGTGAAGTAAGGAGTTCCTATCATTGTGTCCCTTTCTCAGCTGACCGGCATGACGATAGTACTATCTCGAGGTTGACGCCATGGACGTCAATGGAGATGGCGTAAACAACCCCGAAGGCAAGGTCTTTAACCAGACCTACCCCGGCCCCTGGATCCAGGCATGCTGGGGTGACCTCATCAAGATCACCGTCAAGAACAAGCTCCGGTACAACGGCACCACCATCCACTGGCACGGTCTGAGACAGAACGGAACCATGGAGATGGACGGTGTCAATGGTGTCACGCAGTGCCCAATTGCTCCAAATGACACCTTCACCTACGAGTTTCGCGCTCTCCAGTACGGAACCTCCTGGTACCACAGCCACTACTCTTTGCAGTACGCCGACGGTCTTGCAGGGCCCATAACCATCTACGGGCCGTCGTCAGCCAACTTTGACGAGGGAAAAGACCCTATCCTGATCACAGACTGGAACCATCGAAGTGCGTTCCAGGACTGGGACCGAGAGCTGACGCGGACCCCTACCTTTCCCAGGATGAACAGTATACTGATCAATGGAATCGGTATGTTTTTCCTTGTCCGCTGTGCATTCGTCGCTCACAAGATATAGGAAACTTTGCCGGTAGCTTTCCACGTGAGCGGTTCAACATGACCGTGACCCAGGTTAGAAGAATCCACGGCAGGGAAGTGCGACATATATACTGACCTCGTACTCACTCACAGGACAAGAAATACATTCTGCGTGTCATCAACACATCTGTTGACACAACTTTCATCTTCAGCATTGATAACCACATGCTCGAGGTCATGAGCTCTGACTTCGTCCCAATCCAACCTTACAAGGTGACCCACGTCCTCATAGGAATTGGTGAGTACCTGGATATATGCTACGTACACGGGCTGAACTAACATCCCGTAGGCCAAAGATATCACATCGTTCTCCATGCTAACCCAATCAACACTACCAACTATCCCGCATCGGATGAAGGAAACTACTGGATCCGCACAGTTCCTGCAGAAGGATGCAAAGGCTTTGAGCCCGGAAATGAGCCAGACGAGCGTCAGGGCATACTTCGGTATAACATCAACAGCACGAGTGTTCCTACCACATGGAGGGATGGATACAAAAAGACATGCCGCGACGAGGAATACAAGAATCTAGTTCCCATTCACAAGTGGAATATTACACCAGTCGTGTTGAACAACAGTAAGTACACCAAGTCCAAGGGCAAACAGATCTAACTAGTCGAATCCAGGAGACAAGGACTTCAAGATTGGGCTGGACACGGTCAAAGGTCGGCCAGCCAAGGCAGACAACTTCAGCTGGTGGTCTTTCGGGGACAACCCTCTGTGGTTGGACTTTTCAAAGCCAACCATCACCGAGCTGAATAGGAAAGATGCTTGGCCTGACGACTACGTGGTGGTGCCCGCAGAGAACAGAGGCGGATGGGTCTACCTCGCCATCACGGCTCCCAAGGCCAGCGTTGCTGGAGACAAGAAGATTTTTGCACCAGTTGCACATCCAGTAAGTTCCAAATTCTCAAGGAACATGCCCAATAGAGCCAGTCTGACCTCTTTGCAGCTACATCTCCACGGCCACGACTTTGCCCTCCTCGCTCAAGGTGACGATTCCAATAAGCTAAAGAGTGGTGACGTAGTCCTGAAGTTTGACAACCCCCCACGAAGAGACGTGGCATTGATCCCGGCCGGGGGTTACCTCGTTGTAGCCTTCAGAGCCGACAACCCCGGCTCCTGGTTGTTCCACTGTCATATTGCCTGGCATGCTTCGAGTGGTTTGGCATTGCAGATCCTAGAGCGCGAGGCAGACTTGAAGGCGATGATGACCGAGGAGAAGCTCCGAGAAACGAGGAGGGTTTGTGAGAACTGGGACACGTGGTTTTCGAACAAGTCGAACCACTGGAATGCCAGTGGTCCTTTCCAGGATGATTCTGGTGTTTGATATGGGTATATCCATAGACATATATGTATGTATTGTGCTGCTACCGTGCCTGTCACTCTCTTTGACTGAGGGAAGAGCTGTAACTACCCATCATCAACAACAACATGCACCTCAAGCCTCTGTCCCACGCTCGTACCCCTCGACGAGTATCCTACAGACACTGCGAGTAATACTGGTTCTGTGCCTGACAAGTCCACGGAGACTCGCACAAAACCGGTCCAGTCCATGACGAACCACCACATTGCCCATATTTAACCTGGCGTGGACCGCCCGTCTGGGTTGGCCCAGGAGGAGTAGACTTGGTGGTAGTCGGGCTCGGCGGAGTCTCACCGCCGTTGACGGCAGCCGCGTGCTCATACACCAACGGCTGTGCCTCATCATCCTCAAGGTAGATGGTGTTTCCATCATCATGGTTCTTCCCGTACGAGTACCCCGAATAACCAA
Organism: Fusarium illudens; assembly: GCA_013623515.1. Taxonomy (NCBI): domain Eukaryota; kingdom Fungi; phylum Ascomycota; class Sordariomycetes; order Hypocreales; family Nectriaceae; genus Fusarium; species Fusarium illudens. The sequence continues at coordinate 13,363 of JABFEX010000863.1, read as the reverse complement.
ACTGCCAGTACATGTCGCTCACCTCGTGCTTCAGCGAGACTGCCTGCCACTTGCTCAAGACACTCACGCGAGTCGACTTGTCAGTCCAGCCATACTCCTCATGCACAACAGGTTTCCCGTTAGCAGCCTCAGCATGATCAACGATCCACTGCTCAACCCACTGCGTCGTCTTGCTCCACGCCTGAGGATAAGAGTGGAACGTGTTGAAGTCGATATTCGGCAGCTTGATCTCGGCGTCAAAGTCGGCACCGTCGGCGCCGTTGTACGCCCAGTCGCTCGACTCACGGTTGAAGCCGCCTTCGCTGCCGGTGGTGACCAGGTGATCAGGGTCGATCGACTTGATCAAGGTGCTCATCTCGCTGACCCATGATGTCAACAGGTCGGGACCGCAGTCGGGGCCGCGTGGGAGGTTGCGACTGCCATCGGCGCCGCAACGGGGCTCGTTGGCGAGCTCCCATGCGAAGACGGCAGGGGAGTCTTTGTATCTGTTCACCACAGTCGTGACGTAGTTCCTGAATACCTTCTTGATGGCCGGCAGGCGGTAGAACTGCATCGTTCCTTGTTAGATAGTGACACCCGAGGACCACTCTTCCCACTTACATCGTCGTGATATCGTCCACCGAGGTTGACCGTGTAAACATCCATTCCTCCGTAGTCTGCCCAGTTGTTGGTCAAGGCCAGGATGAGCTTGATGCCCGTAGCTTCGGCAGCTTCGACGACGACGTCGAGAATGCCCAGGTCAATTTCAACAGTCCCATCCGCGTTGAACCATTGGATGACAGTTTCTTCACCGCCCGTGCCATACTTGGGCAGTCCACCCGACACATAAGTCCTGTTGTTATCGTGGAACGCCCAAGTGCGGATGACCTTTAGACCCGCGTCCTTTGCGGCGACCATGCCAACCTTGACATCCTGGTAGTGGTCTTTTCCCCACTGCGAGCGTTAGAATCGATACAAGGAGTGTTATAGGTGGCAATACTTACAACGTTGAAGGGAAAGTAGTAGGCGTTGCTACCAGCAAAGAAGAAGTCCTTGCCGTCAAGAGAGAACTTTTCGCCGTTGGTAGTGACGAAGCCGGCTGGCACAGCAGACACCGGAGTGCCCACGAGGGCTGCTCCCAGTGCAAAGATGGAAGCGAACTTCATGGTTGAGAGTTGAGGTTGATCGCAAGGTTATCCAAGTCCTGCTCAAACTGAGAACCGGCTACTATAAGACTGCTATATCAGACCTTTTATAGCCATCTTAATTCAAATTCCTCCCCGATGTCATTCTCATTCCCCTCACTCGGCAATCCCCATGAGGTGACAAAGTTATTCGATCTGGCGACGTCGGAATTGGACACTCCGGAATGTCCGGATTTGGAACGGAGCCTGGACCGACGACGAGCAACTCGACGATATCCCGCCAACCCGGGCCGGCACGCCGGCTTCAACGGTTGAGGCGGTTCAACATCCGCCTGTTCATTTTATAAAAGGCTATATACATAGACCTGTCTCTGTCAAGCGAATGTCCGCAAGTCCGAGAAACGGTGAGGGGATGCGTCCTGCTGATATGCAGCTGACTACATTCCTTAGCCATTGCCACTTCTCAGGCACATAGGCTGTCCACAACGTCATGTCACCAGTCACATTAGCCTGTAGGTATGGACCCCTACGACTACCATTACCTGGCAAGCCTCTTGTAAGGTCAATGCCTCCCCCAGCCGAGGCCCGCTAGCATGTGTTGTCACACCACCCAACCAACTACCAAGGCGTATGTATAGAGCTATACATCAGTTTTGTTGTTGCATATTACCTCAAACTCGACTATCCCGCCAAAGTATGAACAAGTGACCACCCTACAGGGATAGTAATAGCCTGAAATACTGAATTTCGTAGTCTACATAGGTACCTGAGCATGCCACCAGCACCAGTTAACCTTGCCAGTAATTTTGATGCACGTGCTCGGAGGGTTTCCAGATTCATACTTGAACACCGAAGCCCCCATCGGCGCATCGACATGTTCCCCCAGTTGATGGATTTCCACCACTCATCGTTTAGCGGTAGCTCTGCAAGGATGTTGTTAGACAGCTGCCGAACTAGTCAAGACACATTAGTGGGAATGAGATCGAAGGCTGGGGTCGGATCAGACCACTCATTTTCTACCCAATCTAGGCTCTATTGCGATGCCGATGTTCCAAGGCCTGGTTGCCCGAATCAAAGCATACGCTAAATCCTCTCATGTTACAGACCTATCATTTCCTTGCCCGAGAAATCATAGTTGTTTAAATGGCGTCCTGCAGCAATACCAACTCCAATATGCGAATTAATATCTCCGACTTGAATCACGTAATCCTTTCACTGAATCCCAGGGCTTTTTCGTTGATTGCTGTTATCCATGATCGTTCTACTTCTCTTCTCAGTCAAATAGGATGTCAAGCACGAGAGCAAAGAAGACAGGTCCCAACACAATGACTGAATACCCAATGCCGTAGAATATCCCTGCCTAGGTACTGTGATATATCACAGGCGTCGCCGTAGGATATTCTAAGAGAAACTTTCAACTTAGACGCTCCATATTCGTCCCACACGTTGTTGAATCGCAGCCTATCATGAGTTTCATGACTTCATCCTGCTACCCCGAGCATGTTATTTTCGGCGATCACGAAGAATCCAAAATAGCAATGGTCCAAAACATGAGACTACGCTCACCGCTCCGGGTCTCGGGTTGGTAATCCTCAGGGCTAAAGTCATGCGGCTGAAATTAGCCGTACACCATTACCTACCCCATCTCTCCGTTTAACTACTGCTCTAAGACGGGTTCCAGAGAAGACCCCTTTTCCAACCCGCCAGTCACATCCTGAGAGTCAGTTAGAGTCATTTTTTGCAAAGTAGCAGGGAGAGTAATCGGGATGTTGCCTTATGTCGACGACATTACTTAAGAGGTCCCCCAAGTATCATCGACATACTCCGCCATACAATCTTGGGCTGCGGTGCATTGGTAGGTCTAATCTATATGCTATACTCCATACAATTGTTGTTTCCAATGACGAGACTGTCAGCCACAATAGCAAAAGACACAGTTATCAATACATGACGGCATCAAAACCCAATACCGTAAAACACCGCAATGTAGCCAAGATGAAACAGGATATTTGATTATGTAGGAAACATGCACAATCTTAGAGTCTTAAGGAGGTTATCACTGGGCAAAATCATCTGGATAGCATCCAAAAGAGACTATTCTCTCTAAAGCCAATCGCAGGCTGCCTCGTCTGATAGGCAACTGCTTCATGGCCTCCACAGCAAGTTCTGGTAGTCGACATCTCTGCTCGGGGATGCACCCGAGGGGCGACTATGAGGGGCCTCGCCTGTCTCGGAGACCCATTGAAACTTGAAGACAATTGCATGGGCCTCCCCGTAGGAATATGGCCTCCCATGGTATATCAGACCGAAGTCGAGGCGTTAGTGGCACCAGCACTTATGCCTGCCTCCGGATCTAAAACCCAACGGCTGATATCACGAACAACTTCCACATCCACATTCCCCGGCACATCATAATCCGCTGGTGTAGACACTCCTTCTCCCTTGATAAAGCAATGGTCAAGTCCTTCATAAACACGGAGAAAAGTGTTGGGCTTATTGCAGAGTGCACGCTCCCATTCAACAAAATCATCTGCCGCAGTAACTTGATAATCGCGCGAGCCCTGAAGCAACAGCATTGGTTTCTTCAACTTCTGTGCAATGCCCAGAGGATCAAGTTCACGGAGGCTGGTCCAGTAAGAAGCGGGAAGGCCAAATGGAAGGTCTTTCGCTGCAGTTGTGTGACCAGAATCTGCTGCATCGGCCTTCTGTTCCGCTTCTGCAATGAGCTCCTGCATAGCTTCCACTGGCTCACTGTCCAAAGAGGCAAAGTAACGGAGTTGTCGTACATACGCCCTGTGCAGAGGCTGACTCGGCGCAGCAAGCAAAACGACCCCGTGTACTCGGTTGTCGGTGTGAGCTAGATAAGGAGCGACAGTCGCGCCGAGGCTATGTCCGATGACGAATATCCGATTAGGATCAATCTCGGAGTGTTGCCTTGCTTGGGCGATGGCATCGCTGGCTTGATCCAGGTACTCGTCGCCGACCGTGATAGTTGCACTGTTTCTAAACTTTTGCGCATGTTTGAGAGTCACCTTGTCGAACCGAACAGAAGCGACACCCTGTTGAGCGAGCCCGAGGGCAAGGTCTTTCAGGGGCTTCACCGAACCAACGGTAGAGTCCATATCGCAAGGCCCAGACCCAGAGAGAAAGATGACGCAGGGAAACACGCCCTGTTGCTGTGGAAGGCAGAGAATCCCTGACACTTCCAGCTTTGACCCCAATCGAAGCTCTACCTCCCGCTCGGAACCAAGCTCGGCATAGGGAGGAGGCCGCCAGTCTTGACCCAGCCCAGCAGCAAGCAGCGGGCTGACGCGAAGACCTATCAGTCTCCCCGAGGATCGCATCTGGAGGACCAGGGCCAGATTGGCTCGGGCGAAATGAACCGGGACCTTTGCGGAGAGAAACCAGCCTCCAGAGATGACCGGTTGTCCAATCCGCTGGATCGGCCCCGTGGTTGCGACAATCATTTGCCAGCCCTTTTGCAATACAGTCTCAGTGAGGAAGAATCGCAGAGGCAGAGCGAACTGGTTGCGGAGTTCATCCCATCGGCCATCTTGCAAGAGTTGAATGGTCTTTGTCGCTATGATGGATAACTGTTGTTCGTTACAGGAACCACGGCTGATCCACGCAGGCAGCAACTGGTAGAGGCGAGAGAGGAAGGCAATGACGTGATGGCCTGTATTCTGTAACAGGGAGGTCAAATTGACCAACAGGTTCGACATGATCCCAGTAGGTGTCTTGCCCCAAAGAGACTGGAAGGCTCCAAAGAGAGTGGAAATGGAGCTGTGAGATGAAGAGGAAAGCAAGATGAGGTTGGTTGTTGGTTGGGAGCTGAAAAGGTAAGATCGGATTAATAGTGACCCGATTTGCCCAAAGTCAATAGCCCCAGTAAGCTGACTTCACCAATCATCAACTGAAGAATAGAATTACATAGCAGAAACAAATGGGTTGCCGCGATAGTTTCCGGCTTGTATTTAAAAGTCAGCGATACTAACCACTTCTAGCACTGAAAGACCCTTGAACAGGACATTTGGTCTTGAACAAGAGTGGAAAGACTTGGTAGATATAAACTAAAATCACTTTTATAAACCCAATCTCAACTTTATTCCAACTACCTACTAACTAATCTTTACGTCATCACACATTGCAAGGCCCAAAGCAAGCGTGACTTTAATCCTCTCTCACAGGGACTAATTTCACCTGCATATCGCCCTTCTCCCAAAGGATAAAAACCTTCTGATCATTCCAGTTCTTACTGTCCGGCACCAACTCGATATCAAACTTCCACAGCAGGTGCACAAGGATAAGCCTCATTTCAGCATAAGCGAGACTGACGTGTAACGATTAGCTACTTCTCCCTCAGTGTGGCTTTCGTTGCATGAATACTTACTTCTTCCCCAGACAGTTGCGCGGACCGATGGAAAAGGGCTGCAGCACATCCTTGGAGTCACCAGCGAATCGAGGGTCGCCGAGCCAACGTTCAGGAGCAAACATCTTGGGCTCACGGAAGTTTGTCTCACTTTGGTAGGCTGACCAATGTGAAACTGAAACTCTGGCCTATTCTCAAATTAGTGATGAAAACATGGTGCTTGTCAAGGTACTCACATCTTCAGGGATCCAATAGCCCTCGATTTCCTCGCCACCTTTGGGTGTCTCTCTGGGGAGACCAATGGGCACCGGTGGGTCTGGTTTCCTCATCAGCATGGTCTTTGAGTGCAGCTCAACTGGCAGGATTGTCTTACACATGCGTAACCCTTCAGTGAGAACGGCTATCATATAGCGCAGTTGGTTGACGCTTGCCATGGTGATCTCCTGCTCACTAGTGAATGAAGACCGGATTTCCTCAACCAACTTCTCATACTTGTCCCGATTGTTCAACAACTGAAAGGTCACACCGCTGAGCAGCGTAGCAGTCGTCTCACTCCCAGCAATGATGAGGACCTTGGCATTCTCAGCGATTTCAGATCTGGTCATGCCCTTTTCATCATTGTGTCGGAGAATGTAAGACATGAAATCCTCACGGTCCGTGTCCCGGCTCTCGATCCGCTTCATGGCTGCCGACCTAGACAGCTCATAGTGTTCTTCCAGGCTGCGCTTCAGGTGAGAGGGCATCAAAAGTGAAACAAGCTTTCCAAGTCTGAGACGTTGCAGCGCCGTCCGTAAAGGCCCTGACTTGACCGACGCGAATATCATGGCCACCCATGGGTGGTACCCGCCGCTGTCGAGACACCCAAACGACTGACCAAACGCCAGGTCGCCGATGATGTCAAAGGTGGCAAAGTTGTACCATCGAACAATGTCAAAAGCTGCATCCTGCTGCGCAAACTCGCCAAGTCGCATGATGAAGTGTGTGATATAGTGTTGAATGATTTCCTCATGCCCGCGCAAAGCTCGATCCGAGAAGGCATGCGCGAGAAGTCGACGGAATCGTCGATGATCCTCCGTGTTGGCATTGATGATATCCGTCTGGTCGCGAACAGGCTTATAAAAGACGGCATCTTTCTCGAACGTCTTCGCCATGCTGGTCTTGTGGCCGTAGATCTTCTTCATGGCGTCTGCCGTGATGAAAGAGACCTCCTTGTAGGTGTATCTGACAACGGGTCCATACTGATCATGGAGCTCCTTCAGCTTCGGCTCCCAGTTGCCCTGGATCCAGTAGTAGAAGAAGGGCAGCTGGGTAAAGGAGTAAAGGCGCGGCCCCGGTACTTTTGCAAGAGGATGGAAGAAGGCGTAGTATACGCTGCTGGTAAAAAGATACAGAGTCTGGGGTGAATGTCAGCGCGATTAGCAGTCTCAAGCTGGAAACTACGAACCACGAAAGCAATAACCAGGAGTGCTATCCATAGAGGAGGAACTTTGTCCATCCCCTCAAAGTAGTGGGAGAGGGTAGGCATTCTGGCGTCTTGAGTCGTGATGATGATGAAGAGAGGAGTATGGAGGAGGCTTGAGAGATACAGAACAGTCAAAACAGTGATAGAGAAAGACTTTTATACTTCTCTAAGCTACTCTACCCGTCATTGAATCTACACCTCTCGGCAATTCACTCGCGATCTGTTCCATCTCGATCATGATTGCCGATACTTACACCCCGAGACTCCGACCACTGTCCCGTCGTGTAAAGCTGAGCGGCACTCATGAGCTCACCGATCGAATCATATCTGCATTCTTCCAACCGAACAAGTATAGAGTGCAAAGTATGCATCGCAGGCCATACCATAGACGTCCCCGCTGCAAACCGTATTTAGCACGAATCATGTCCATGGCTTACCTTCTCCCTCCCTGTCTTTCGAACTTGGTCAAGTTTCATTTAAATGCCGGCCTCCCGCACTGCATATGCAAGTACCCGCCGGCTGCAACATGATCTTCTCGGGTCGGGGACTTAGCACTGTCCGTTTGCGGGGCTGGAGAGCCTTCTAGAGCTGTTTTTCTGTCCGAGGACCCCAGGGCCGCCACATTTTATGCTCCATCATGGGCATTGGTTGTTACTTGGACTCTTGAAGTCTTTTCTGGTCTATTCTATTCCAACCAGTGTCTGGTGTTCTGCATCTGGAGCCAGTTTGTTTGAACTTGGAGCTGCAACTTATAAGATAGACTTCCATATTTAAACTAAGTGCCACGCTATAATACCACTCCAACCAACCTTGTCGTGGTTCAGGAGGCTAGGTAGGCAGTTTGATTCTTCCCAAGCGGTCGCTTCAAGCTGGTCAGTTTCGTTGCTAATTTCATGGCCTGTGCCGGCTGATCACTGGGACTTGACTGGCATTCTTTTTTCGCTTTCACCAAAGAGCCCCGTCACCGAGAAAGAGTACACTGCACTGTCCCGTTGATAATATACCATCAAGGTCAAGGAAATCCAAGTGTCTGCAGGGACCTCGCTGGCAAGATGATCCGCGACGAGCCTGTCGTCAACCCATAGATCCTACCAGCAGCGACACAGAGTCGGCATATTAAGATGCAATCTAGTCCTCTCGAACCAAGGAAAGACCCATTTAAGCATAGTTCTATCCCCTATGAGCGAATATATTCAACTTGGCACGTCCTATAATATGGTTGGCGAAATAGTGATAGTGGATGATAGGCTATAGCAATGTCAAAGATATGAACCAAGTCGCAGTTCTCACTAAATATACGAACTATTGAAGTCTCTGCGACGAACTCTGCTCGCCCACACTCTCAGCTACCTCTGATAATTCTGAGATGGGGGTCTCGGAGATATTGACGAGTCTACCAAGTTAAGCACTATTAGCTAGGCTCTAATTCTGAAAGTGGCCATTAGCAGCAACAAAATAACTACACAATTATCAACAAATGACAACATTAAAAACTAATCGAAAAACACCGGAATAGTACTAGTTTATCATCATGGACCCGCGCTAAAACTACAAACTCCCCTGGTGATCAAAACCAACTTTGGTTGGCCAGTCATTACATAGCTGCAACGGGTCGAGATCACAAGGACACACAACTCCCAAGTCGAGGCCTAGTAGATAAGGCATGTCGAGCAATTTACAAAAGACGTGTCCACCTCCAAGTGGTCAATCCATACTGTCGGCTCCTACTCTTCAAGCTTAGTGTCCAAGACTCGTAGCCAGTCACGTCAATGTCCCAGCAGCCACCCCCAATCAGCGAGAGCCCGATTCAAGGAAAAGGGCATGCGGCTGATGCTGTGTGACAGTTGTAAATCACAAACAAGTACATCTCCATTGCAAGGACCGCAGGGATGAAGAGCGAAGAAACGCGGGGGCTTACACATAAGATACGCCGTCATCCCGTTTTCCCCAAGTTGTCCTGCTTTTCCTTATCCTCCATTCCTTCAAGCACCACGAGCGAGTCCTCAATATTCAGCCTCATATCAGTCGAGCCACCACAATCCTCGCAAGAGCCGAGCATGGATCCAGGCGGGTATTATGGTTACCAGCAAACCCAAGATCTAAGCATGGGTCCAGGCGGGTATTCATCTGCCTACCAGCAACCCCAAGATCCAAGCACGCATTCATACTACTCTGCCGACTTGCAATTTCCATCTCTCGCCGTTGGGTCAAATCAGTCCACAGAGGAGTCCAACATGCGGTCGGACATACATCCCCTATCCTTCACCACAGACCCCACACAAGAGTCGATGCAGTACAACAGCCCCCGCCACTTTCTCTCATATCATGATATCCATGCTAACACGCAATAGATGCCTTCATCTTGACTGTTCTTCCAAGCCCTTCAAACGGGCCGCCGATCTCCAGCGCCACTACAAGAACGCTCATGACCCCGAATCAGAGAAAGAGTCACACTCTTGCGACTACCCAAGGTGCACCCGCTCCCGCGAACCTTTTCATCGCCGCGATCATTTCCGCGACCATCTGCGCGAATACCATCGCGAGGATATCCTGAAGCGCGGCGACACCGCCAACGAGGAGCGGCTTGAGGATCGATACTATTCCATCAACTGGTGGCGATGCTCGCGATGCCTCATCCGTGTCTACATATCAAAGGACGATTACGAATGCCCCAACTGCAAGGGGTCGTGTGAGCCTAAGCGCCAGAAGAAGCGCCGCAGCCGATCTTGAAGTGGGTGAGCAAAGACCTTGATGCGAACGGTTTCGCCGTCTCCCAAAGACCAACCCATCTCTACCCCCAGGCTCAGTCGGGTTCAGTTCTTCCTGTACTTGTTATTCTACACTCTTTTTCTTCTCTTTTCTTTCTTGGGGTTTTCATGGAGACTGCCGTGTGTTTCTTTCTTCTTCCCTGAGTGCTTCTACCTCGTAAATAACCAACAAGACCTGCAAGGCTACTTGCTGAGTGACAGACGGATTTGATAGCTACCTGTACTGAAGGAAATCTGCAATGTTAGCCAAAGAATGTAAATATGCAGCTATAACTACATTATCTGTGATAGGAAAACCAAAGAGCAACGGCCGTATCGTCTTTGCCATATGCGCCCAAAGTGCGACCGTACCATCTCGTATCTCACACCAATGAAATAATTTTCGCTCACATACTTCTTGCCCCAGAATTTAGGTACGAAGCAACCTGTCACGTCGGCCTGACAAAAACTTAAAAAGTGCCCGGGATGTGGGCAAAAACGCTCGACAAGGGAGACAAGGAAGAAGGTTCAAGGACCCCTTGAGCCAAAAGCATGGGGACCCTTTCAGCTCAAGCTATAGCATCTGATTCGACGTGGGCGGCCTTAAAGAATGCTTGGGCAATTTTCGTATGGCGGGATCGTAACGGATACGAAATTGATTTCTCATGTCAGATCCGATGCTTCCTGTTCCGCAAGTTCCGGTGTCCGGACGCCAAGATGCTCGACAAGCATGCGTGCGTGCGTGCGTGTCACCGTGGCTCATTAACTATTTCTGGCAGCTTCTCGATGCTCGTAGCTGATGGTTCTTTCATCTACACTCGTTTGAAGATGGTCAAAGCATCAAACCTATTCTCGAACATTCTGCAACTATTCTCCTTCATCAGCGACTAACCAACCGACAATGCAATCAACCCCCAACTCGGCACTCGCCCGCCAGCATCGGAGACCTCATCGCAAGTCCCGCAACGGCTGTCTCAACTGCAAGAAGCGCAAAGTAAAGGTAAAACACTCTCTTCTACACACAATTCCCCTCAGTCGCTAAGCAAACCAGTGCGACGAGACCAAGCCCATATGCTTCAACTGCATGCGCTTCAACGTCCCATGTAGCTTCGACCCTCACTCTCCTCCCACCTACGGCCCAATGCCAAAGGACCTGTCCGAGGATGTCGAGGCAAGTCAGAAGAGCTCGCCTCATCGGGGTCCGGGCCGTCCGCGCAAAGACTGGGCTGCCCTCGGCAACTCGCTCACAGAGGCGACAGCCCCAGGATCGCCATCTTCAAGCGCTTCCACCAGTTCCTCGGCCTCGCCCTCGGCCGACTCGGAACCCTGCTCGCTGAACCTCGTCGACGCCAATCTGATGCTGCACTTTATTCACCACACCGCTGGAACGCTCGCAAAGCCTGACAGCAGCATAGGCCTCTTCTGGAGAAACAACGTCCCCAGGATAGGCTTCTCTCACCACTTTGTGCTGCATCTCATCTATGCCATGGCCGGCTTCCATCTTGCCTACTTGCAGCCCGCCGAGTCCGAAGCACGAGCTCGACACCGTTCCATAGCTACCCAACACTCGGAAGCAGGCCTCAAGAAACTAAACGACACACTCTCGAGCATCACAGAGTCAAACTGCGGTGCACTCTACGTCGCCGCGACGCTTGTATCATACTGCGCCTTTGCTGCAGGCCCGACATCGTCCAACGACCTGCTCGTGTGCAAGGTTGGAGATGCGGCCACGCATCACCAACTACCTCTGATACACGGCGTCCGATTGATCAGACAAACCGTAGAGCCAGCCACTCTATTCTCGGGCCTCATGCAACCTCTCGCAGAGTCCGGACCAGACGAGGAAGTCGAGAGCTCTACGCATCCGCATATTGACTGGACCGAGCCCTTCGCCAGGTTGCGACAGTGGCTAACGTCCAGCAAGAACGAAAACATGCCCATCTACGATCACGCTCTCTCATCTCTCTCCACGATATACGAGGCCAACTGCGGAAACGAAAAGGGCGTGTGCAAGACACCATCAAGTAATAAACTCATACTTGGCTGGCTTTACCGTCTGCAAGAGACCTTTATCGCATCTCTGAAGCGACAGGAACCGCCGGCCTTGCTGATCTTGGCATATTATACACCTTTAATAGCGACACTTGAGGAGAGCTGGTACTTAGAAGGTTGGTCAGAACATCTCGTCGGGTCGATAAAGACAATGCTGGGTGATGAGCTGTCCATGTTGATGGAGTGGCCAGGAGGCGTAGTGGGAAAAGTAACAAAAATCCATGCCCACATTTAGCTATTACCTACACAAAGGAATTCTAGAGAATAAATACACGTCTAGTAAACACGAAGCTATTCGATAAAAAAAGAGCCAGACCTGCCCATTACCTTGACACAACCTTGGCAGGTTTCGAGTTTCGCAACGTCTCAAAGTCAGCAACAGCACAGCGAGTCTCCTCCTCAGACACAGGTTTCCTCTTAAGCAGCCAATCCCCCTCACTCCGCATAGCCGTCTCAATCGCTTTAGGCGTCGAAGTCACGACAGCAGCACGGATGCTTCGATGTATCCCCTGAGCCGGATACGCAACCAGCCCGATGGTGGCGGCAGTTGTCTTGGTCACCAAGCTCAACGCGCCCTTTCCCAGACCCTTTGCAGCCCCTAAAGCTTCTTCCTGACGCTTTCCGTGGTAAGTGTATACGGCAATGTCTGTCAAGGCCTCAAATATGCCGTGGTAAAAGTTCTTGCCAGCGACAATAGCGCCACTCCTGAAGCCCGTGATGTGATCTCGAGGCCTCACATCCTCCCCATAGAGATTCGGCACAGCACGCAGTCCATCCGTGACCGCTATGGGGATGTCGACAAATATCCCCTTTGCCGAGGTAACGGCTAGTTTCCCGAGACTCTTGGTCGAGGTCCCAGCGGCTCTCCTCGCGACCCCAGATTCGCCCACGCTTGCAGAGTCGCTCTGCGATCGAGCTTGACCCAATCCGCTTTCAAGAGATGTTTTCGTCCGCGCTTGATGCTCCTTGATAGTCTCGTAGGGTTTCACGAAGACTCCTGCTGTGGCGTCTGCCATTGACGTAGCGACCTCCATCGATGCTGAACCAACAGCTGTGAATGGATCCCAACGTCTGCTTTCGATAAATATGGGCTTCGGTCGATGACTAGTGAGTAAGGAGTCAGTATTGACACCTCAAAGGTCGAGTCTACTTACAACTTCAACTTGCCCCGTTCGAGTTTGTTTGCTCCGCCCAAGATCCTCTCTGCTCTCTTAGACAACAGAACTTGGTGTCTTTTTCCTTTGTACGCCCAGGACGCCGGTAGATCTGGAAACAAATCGCATCGTTGTGGCTCGATGGGCAAGTTGGAATGAAAGTGTTGAACCGCGGCTGCAACTCCCGACCCTGCTTTCATACTCTCAGACATTCGCTCAGCCGCGATGGCAACATCTGGCATCAACGCATATGCTATGGCCTCGATGAGATTCCTAGAAGTTAGGGACGAGTAGGGGATCGGATGTGGGCTAGCACCAGCGTTGGCGACCATCTATCCCCAGAAGGGTTGACTATTGATAGTTAACTATCTATCGGCGCAGTTATCCCATTAAGGGCCGGGCTTTAATTATATTAAAAAACATAATATCTATATATTATAGTATTATATCCTAAT
>JABFEX010000862.1:0-11291 GCA_013623515.1 Fusarium illudens | reverse complement strand
TCCTTCTTGGGAGCGGCCTCCTTCTTGGGCTGCTCAGGCTTCTTGGGGGGGGTGTTGGTAAGGGCAGGGGTCTCGAGGAACTCGATCTGCTCAGCAACCTCGGAGAAGATGGGCTGGCTGCGGACGGTGTCGAACCATCGGGTCAGACTGGGGTGCGCCTCACGGTAAGTCTTGTCGAAGAAGTACTGGAAGCCGCGGAGAGTGATGCTAGCGGCGAAGAGATCGGCAAGGGTGATGCGCTCGCCAACAAGGTAGGTGTTGCGGGTGAGGTGCTCCTCAACGACGTCAAAGGCCTTGAGGGCAGCCTTGGAGGCCTCATCGACGTTCTTCTTGTTGTAAGAAACAACACCCTTGAGGGGCTCGATCCAGGCACCGAGACGGGTAAGGACCTCGTGGTTGAAGAAGGACAGCCACTTCAGGATGGAGGCATAGCTAGGAATAGTCAGCGACGTGGACGGAAAGCTGTGGTGTGCGTGTCATCAACTTACTCCTGCTTGGTCTTGCCGAGAAGAGTGGTCTTCTCGTTCTGGGAGGTGACTAAATGGCGGGGTTAGCAAAACTCCCGACAAAGAATTGGCAGCAGCAAGCAGCAAGAAAAAGGATTGCGAGTCAGAAGTTAGACGGTATCCACACAATGTCTTCTGAGGAAGAAATCTCAGATAGGGATAACTGTATAAAATGCTAGGTCATCATTCGCAAGGGGGGAGGAGGGGTAGCTGTGTGCAAGAGGGAAATAAAAAATGAGCAGAAAAGTGGCGCCATGTCTCCAGAGCTACCAAGCTTCACGTACTGTAGATGGCGATGGCGATGCACTCGGACAGAGCGAAGCCGTCCTCGCCGACGAAGGCGGGGATCTTGCCCAGGCCGTTGGCCTTGAGGTGCTCGACGGTAGGGTTGCCCTTCTCGGCCTCAACAATGTTGAGCTCGATGTCGTTGGCCTTCGCCACAGCGCGGATGGCGGTAGAGCGGGCGTTGTTCTGGAGGTCCCAAAACCTGTCAGTAACGACATCGCGAAGCTTATAACTTTCAAGAGCCGAGAAGATGTACCTCGCGGGTGAAGAGAGTTCCGAAAGCCATCTTGGAAGCTTGCTGAGCTGGCAGCTGAGATCAAGTTGACGAGGAGTGTGAGGAAGGAGAGAAAGGAAGGGTGAGGAGGGGGAAATTTTTTTGGCGGCGAGATAAGTGTGTCAAATTGCATGCCCCGCGCTAGCGTTACTGCCCAGCAACCAGGAGGTATTTGTGGCTGGTACTGCGGGCGGTGAGGGGGAGGTGGCTGGTAATCTGAACATGTGGCAGAGCTCGCCACGTGATTGGGCGGATGAGGCCGCCGCACATCCGATTCTCGTGAAGATTTTCTGGCCCAGCAGTGAGTGAACTTCGAGGTCCGATCCGCCATTTCGACGGGGCCCCCTCCGAACCCGCCATCATGTCAACATTCACGAAAGGCCTACGGCAACTACGATGCCAGGGCCAGCTCCTGCGCGCACAATGGCCGCGATCCGCGTGGCAACGTCCCAGCTTCCACCTCGGCATGCGATCTCTCAACACCGAATCTTCAGACGCCGGCAAACATGACCAGACCGCATTGGTCGAGTCGCAGCTCCCGTTGCCCTTCCAGGGCGTCAGGCATGCACGAACGATCCCGTCGACGGCCTCGTACTTCTCTCGTGAGCCGCAATTCGACGAGATGTACATCCGAATTGCTCGGCTTCTCACCAAATACCACCACCTCCCGACACTACCCCCGAGCGAGACTCCCCGGACGGCCTGGGTCAAGCTGCCGGGGATGCGAGCGAAACTCGGTGAACGAGTCAAGGCCTCCCACTACGCCAAGGTGATTCGGGTTGCCAAGCGTCTCAACCTCATCGAGCCCACGCTCTTCCCGGAGGATGTCAAAGTTGCCCTAAAAGATTTCAAGCGAGATATCAACCCATTCATGAACGTGCCGCATGTCACATCGGTCGACAATTTTGGCCGTGCTGTCGGAGTCGGCAAGCGAAAGGAGTCTACTGCCCGCGCTTGGGTTGTTGAGGGCACGGGAGAGGTTCTGATCAATGGCAAGACGCTGGGCCAGGCTTTCGGCCGTGTCCACGACCGTGAGAGTGCAGTCTGGGCCTTGCAGGCAACTGAGCGGCTAGACAAGTACAACGTGTGGGCGCTGGTGGAAGGCGGCGGAACCACCGGGCAGGCCGAAGCTCTCACGCTGGCGGTTGCCAAAGCTTTGGTCGTTCATGAGCCAGCGCTCAAGACGGCTCTTCGAAAGGGTATGTGCAGTGATCTTTGTCATGACGAAACTTGTCGAGTGAGAACTAATCTCCCCATCTTGCAGCCGGTTGTATCACGAGAGATCCGAGGACTGTGGAGAGGAAGAAGCACGGCCATCTCAAGGCCCGCAAGATGCCAGCCTGGGTCAAGCGATAAGCACATTCTGCCACAACTTGATGATGAGGGACTTTGGAATGAGTCTGCGGCTGTGGGGGCGGTTATGAGAAGGATAGCGAACGGGCCAGCCACGCCCTTATTCGCTCATCCAACCTGTACAAAACAATCACCGTGTAGTTTTAGGATCCCGAATCTAGGCTTCAGCCCCGATGTTGAACGTTGCAGTCCAACATGGCCGGCCAGCGGGTCGTATCCGTTGCGAGAATCAAACGTGACATCCACATGTCGGGGTATCATGGGGTCGTCTATCTTGCGGCCTAGTCCTTGGTGATGTCAAATCTTCGCCATTCGACGCCACAGCTGTCAATCTCCAACGATACAGGGCGTTCGGTCGGGGACTTTAATTCCAGCCCTTGACTATCCCGTCACAGCAGGTTGAGATCTCAGGAACACCTCGTCCCATGCATGGGAACCCCGGGCATGAAATGCCAAATCGACCTTCGCTTCGCTCGCGCCTCTCGCCGATGGTGATGGCGTGCATGGTTGCAGGGGAGAGGGGCCTCGAAATGTGATCCAGGACAATATCACACACGAGTTCCATAACTGTAGTGAACCGGCCGAGCCGGATCAAGTCACGGACCAGCCCATGAATACCCTGCACGGCGTTCCTGTACGGTAATTAGCAAGCCACACGTGGAGTTGGTGGCTCCAAGCCGCTGCCGAATAATGCTGTCCATCAGACCATACTGAGCCTCTGTCGCCGCGTTGGTGAGTTGATGGGTTGGATGGACCAACTGTAGCGTGCCCCTGCAGCAGAACGTGGCACTGAACCGAGCGCGCCATTCAATCCAAGACAAGGAACGGCTATAGGCCATCTGGTCAGAACTCGGACTTAGCCCGGTGTTGGTGGAGCAGTTGGATCCTTGGGGAGTTATCATGGCACTGTCTGCTCGATCGCTCAGGACGAGTTCAACACTGACTGGCAAGGGAAGGAAAATATCGCAGACCGGGCGGTGAAGCGTTTCGCGTCAGATGCGAGCGCGTCTCCCAGCTCATTCCGTTGTAATTGCAACCTCTCCACACAGCATGTGGCACCAGGGCGGCATATGCTCAAGGATGAGCGGGATATTAAGGCACGACACCATGTGGAAAGCACACCTTCTGCGCATGCGAGAGGGGAGGACGGGTCACTGATTCGTTTGGGCCGTTTCAACTTCATAGACGGCCAGCAGGCCGTGCTAGGTAAGTAGGTAATTAATTAGCCCTTCGGAGACGGGCAAGACGGTCGGTAGTGGTCGTGGTAGCGGCAACGGCAACGGCAACGGCAACGGCATCAGCTGCAGAGTGGATTTGCTGTAGAATCGAGAAGGTTTCTAGAAGAGTTTGGGTGGGGTGGTCGGAGATGTTTCAGCCTCTCTGGGCAGAGCGTTCCGGTTGGTCTCGACTTCCAGGTTTCAGCGACGCAACGGTGTGCTGGCGGGTCGATGAGTTGGGAATCCTCCGAAGGAAATGATGGATAAGCGAGAGGCTAACCAGGACAATGACGGCATCAGACAGCAAAGTCGAAGGCTGGCATCACGCGGCGCGCTCGAGGACTGAGGATTGAGGCCGTCGCCCAGGCCAGGCCAACGCGGGTCCAACTTAGCCCTGATGAAGGTCTGATGAGAGGTACGTCCTCGCGACGGAGGTGGAGCGTCGAGCGTGGGCGGACTGTGGTTTGAGGTCAGCGTCTGGGGCGGACGCAGCCACGAGTGGACAGCAAGCCCTGCTGCGGGCAGAAAACCGTTGCGGCACTCTGTACTCGGTACCTCTGGTCTGGTCTGGTCAGTGCCAGACGGACCGGTATCCGCACGACGAGGGAGGTCGGCTAGGCGGGAGCAGAGTCCAACGCCTCTTGGGTGAGGCTGAGATCGTCGCTTGATCTCTCGCTTGCTCGCCCAGTACGGAACGGGCCAGTTTTGCAGGGCAGAAGACGACGGGCCAGTCTAATGCCGCGCCTTGCAGGCTTGCATAACGGGGCTCCGACCGAGATGCATCTTTGCCGCGCCGCCGCGTCGATGGCTGGCTTTGACGTCCACCCGCGAGCATCTGCCGGGTAGCAGCATCTGCACATCATCCGCATCGGCGCGCGCTCAGAGCTCCTGGGGAACTTGCCGCAGAAGCGTTGTGTTGCGCTGCTGATTCCATTGCAGGGCCAAAATGCAAGGCGAACAGGAGTGTAACCCATGACATGATGACCTCCAGTTGGCCAATGGCTCTGGCTGTGGGCAGCACCATGATTGGGCTTCCAGGCTGAGGGCAACGGGCAGCTCTCTTGGATGGGGCACTAGCCCAGCGCTATCTTCGCCCCCTCAGCTTCCAGAGGCCCCAGCCAAGGTCGGGGAGGGGACAGCCTCTCATGCAGAGCTGATGCGCGTTCCCCTTTGCAGTGCTAGACGCGCGAAACATGGTCCGATATGCGCGTCAGCTAGTGCGCTTCAGCAGCAATCCCTGCCGGTCAGGTACCGGTACGGGACCAAGAGTGTCGTGTGGAGACGTGGATGGGAGGGAGATCTCGGTGGCCGCCCAGGGTGACATTTTCATCAGTGCAGCCGTTGGATATGTTTGATGTAGGGTAGCGATCGTCGCGTTGAATGCAAGCGTTGATCCTGAGGCGTGCCAGCCAGAAGTGAGGCAGGTCTAGGCGTGTATCATGGTCAAGTCTGTGTAGGTTCCATGACAATGATGCGCCATGATGCATTTGATGATATGGCGGTGTTGTTGTTGTTTTGTGTGTTGCTTTGCGGTTGTATTCTGGATCTCAGGAACAATTTGGGGTCATGCGGAGTACGTTCGGGTCATTGGTCCCGTCGTGTAAGCCACGCTGATTTCCCCTGTGAGATGTTGGTCGGCTGAACTGTGGCGTCTGCAGCAGCAACTGGCAGGCTGGGGAGTACCTGAAGACCCTGGAAGATATCCGAGGGCATTGGCAACAGAAGCAGAAGAAGACGACGACGTGTGCAGTGTACGGATAGTGTAATCCATAGGCAGAGCCACTATAGCTTCATCCTCCTGCCTGCCTATTCGAGCCTCCTGCATTGATGTTATAACACAGGCATCACAGGCCATAATCGCCACCAGCCTCACCTTAACACCCAATTTAACGTCGTGTAAGTTGTCGCCTCGCATGGAAACCAACCAGTCGTTCCTTCCTCTGCTGTGATATTTCTGTCAGACTGGGATAGGTGGCTGGCCTGGCACCTTCCCCCACCGAAGCCAGCCCCGCGATCAAGCTTTCATTGGTAGGTGCCCTGGCTACCAAAAAATTCCCGCCTGATGTCAACCGAGAGAGAGCCTTTGCCCCTAGCATCGGGTTAGACATCGTCTTTGTTTTTTTTCTCCCCTTCACACAATGAGCCAGGATCCAGGGGTTATCTCATCCTCCACGACACGACCCATCAAAGGCCCGTCCTATGCCCGTCTTGCCCGCATGCTCCTATCCTCTACGACCTGGGCGTTCCCCAAGCCGCTATTGGCTTCCCGTCGGAACAGAACGCAACGCTAGCACGCGCCAGCACCAGGTACGAACGTCGCCGTGTTTTCGTGCCTGTACTCCGTACTCCGTCCCAGCTCAGGAGCATCACCCTCTTGGACTTGGGGGCTCGTGCTGTTGTGGTTTGCACGTCCCGCCATCGCACTCTCCGAAGAAGACACACGGGCCGGTTTACATGGATCCAATGCATACAAGCTCAGCGAGACAACACGTACACCACCCGCACGAACGTCCGCAATTCCTAGCAAGGATGCTAGTCGTTATCGCCCTCCTCCAACGATTGGTCAGCGTTTATTCGGACTCTTCTCTCAGGATCCTCTCCGAGTGGATAAACACTATGCCTCAATCTGGCTCAGTTCTACTGCTTACTTTCTTTTCCTTGGCTAAAGTCCATGTTCCAGCATTGCTTTTCTCATTGCTGTCAAATTCTTCCTCGTTCTGGACCCTGGGCCACACAAAGTCAGGCAGGAAAACCCAGAGCCAAGCGGTAGTTTTTGTTTATTCGGACGGGAGGGCTGGAAGAGGAGGAGACATCTGCACCAATTGATGTATGTTGCTGTCTTAGATCCAGCACAGACAGCACAGCTGTCTTGCTTTTTGCTCTCAAAGCTGATCCTGCGATCAGTTCTGACCCCTTCCAAGACAACGATCGATACCCCAACTTCGATTGGCCGCGGAAACGACAACCCCAAGTCTTGGGGATCAAGGCTTGACTCTTGACAACCGACCTGGTCTAAAACCGCTTAACCGCGTTTGACTACGGCACTCGTCCATCCTTCGGCCGGTGGTGTCTGGACTTTTCTTCTTCTCAGCCGACCATGGAAGGCGCATTGGATCGTCGGCATGCTGTGTGTGTTAACGGCACGCGTTCCCTACCTACCCGCACCCCCTGCGCCCTGCCGCCCTACTTGGCTCCCGCGATTGTTTCGGCCTTTCGTTCAGCAGCGGGATGCTACGATGCTACTACGTACGACTTGTCTGCGCATACATACGATGCGGAACCAGCTTCCAGAAGACAAGACCGCCAGGGCCCAAAGGTGCGTGCGTCCTGTCCTGACCTGACTTAACCCATCCTGTGGTGTGTGCTTGGGCAGAAACGTGCCAGTAATAATTCAGGATGGCGGGCCTTGTCTCAAGTTGGCAATAACCCACTCGACTCTCTGTGGTTAGACTTTTGCAATCCTCCACTCCAGGGCAGACCTAAGCACCCCCATTCAAGCCCCGTTCATTCCTCTCTCACACGCTACTATGCACCCGAATAGTAATACACCACCACCGCCTTGCACCACAATCGACTCCCCTCCCAAGGGCCCCAGGCCTCCGCGGACAAGCCCCAGACGACGCATGCTGCAGGCGGTTACAGCGACCAGATACCGGCCACCATCACTGTATGCAGTAGACGCGGAAACGCAGCAGCAGCAACAGCGTCAAACCGACCTCGGCTCCTGATCGTGTATCCGCCTGTGCTGTCTGCTCTGTTGCCGCAATTTTCAGCTGCCGCAGACCGGCAAGACAGGAATGGAACTCTGGCCAAGAAGTTTTGGCCAGAGCTTGGAGCTCGAAAGACTCCGAGCCCTTGAGAGTTACTACGTAGACAGATGTTGGAGCCGCGGTTCAGCGCCAGCGCCCGCCTGAGCAGTCTGGATACACACACGGCTCCCGGATTCTCCGTTGGAGGCGCAGAGAGTGGCCGGTAGTCATTGAGGCCGAGCGGAGGCCCCAGTTTCTATTGTGCCCACCCCGGGCTCCTAGCTGTACCCCCAGACAAGCCACGTCGACGAGCTGCCCATGCCCTCCTTCAATCTTTCTTCGCGCCTCTTACCAAGGTGCCGGGCCAGGGGTGCGGGTTGAGGACTCAACGCCGATCCTCTCTCAATCTCCAAAGCCGTTGTCTTGAGCCCTCTCTACTCCGTATTCGCTGGCTTACTTGGCTGCTGCTTTCGGGGCAGCCGTTGCCGGTCTTTATCGGTGCCTCATCGGGATCCTGTGAGCCAGCCAAGTCTGTCTGCCGCGTTGCCTCACCTATGCCGCATTGATCCTCCGTCCCTCCATCACAGAGGGTGCAGAGGACGTCCATGCCACCCACACTGTCAAAATGACTTGGGTCACACATGCCTACGATCTATCATGCCTCTTGGAGACATTCCCCGTCATCCTCCACTGCACCAGTCTTGACGCCATCTACACTGCGTCTCCGAGTGACAGACTAAAACCAACCGCCTCACCTTACCCTGTCTTGACAGACACACGCCCACCCCCCTCCTTCTACTCTTCGCGACCCCCCTCGAATCACACTCCATCAGTCATTCTTTGCCCCTGTCGCCGCCGCCAAACAGTGGACCCGAGCATGTTGCAGTGCAGTCCAGAGACTGCGATGCCTCTCACAGCAAATACGCTATATAGATGCCATGGCTATCCTCTCCCATTTCAGAATTTCGTCATCTCTGCGATCTGTTCCTATTCCCGTGACCCCACAGCCGACCCCCCGACCTTCCAGCAACCCTCATCGCTACTAGCTGCCCTCACCTAAATCTTTGCCGGTGGGACTAGAAGGCCGTCACCACCCCGACTCGGCGGCTTCGGACGCCTGTACTGGCTTAGTGAAGGCTTTTCTGAGCGCTCTGGTCCCTCGTCGAGACCCTGGTGCGGTGTCCTGGCCCCAGCAGATCGCGGTGGGCTCGAGCTTGTCATGCCGAGGACTCCTGCATGGGGCTTTGGCCAGGATACTCCTAGTACAGCGCAAGACAACGGTTTTGACAACTCATCCCAATCAGCCCTGAGCCCCCAGAGCCCCAGACCAAGCTACACAGCGGGCCCAACGCCTCGCTCTTCGTCATCTTCTTCGACCTCGAGTGTCTACCGGGCATAAATGGCACTAGTCTCTAGTTCGGCTGACCTTGTCATTGGGATTCGACTTGATAACTACCTTGCTACACCCAGGTCCCCGGCTGAGCCAGCTTCCCTGCCTGACCAGTGAATCAGTTGGGCTTGGTTGCGAATAATAGGCCAGCGGCACCCTGTTTGTAAACTCGTTTGCGCTCTCTCACCTCGACTACTACCTCGCCTAGCCATCGATTCCCTGCCTCACCACCCCCCCGACCATCGATCATCGCGACTACTCCAACCGAGTGGACTTTATCCCAACGACCCCGCGGTGACCCCTCCAGCATCATCCTACTACTGTGCCGTTATCTGTGGCCCTCCATCATCTCGCGCGCGCAGATCTACCTGTACCTACCTACCTAGGAAAGAGAACACCACCTGCTCCGTTCTCTCTCTCGACGACAAAGCTCTTAGGCTTGTGCGATCTCCCGGGTGTATTCGAAACTGGCCGCCGTACACTCAGCATCACTACCGGTCACCCATCGGCTGGGATCGACGGTAGGGTCGTGTGGGAATCAAGGTCTTCGGGGGATGGACGACCCGAATCGGCTAAGGAGGCAGAATGAACCGCCGGCTCATTCAAACCCCAACCAGAGATACTCGCTCAACGATCCCTCCCAGCCGCGCCGTTCTCTTGCCGGAGCCTCGAGCGACAGGTACCGCCCTGCATCCCTCGCTTCCTCGTCACCCTCAGCAGCAGCAGTGCGAGGGATGGGGGGCTCGGGCAACTACAGCAGCTACTATTCGGAACCCAGCGCATCCTTCTCGACGGCAAACATGCCTGGGACGGCCATGGCCTACGGGTCCGAGTATGGCCAGGACTCGCGCCAGCAACCGCAGAGCTTTGGCGGCTACAACACTGCCGCGACCATGATGTACAACGTCGCACAGTCTGGCGCGCAAAACCCCGTCTACGATGCGCAGCAGTTTGGATCACGGCAACCCGCAGCCATGCAGATGATGACGCCGGATGTCGCCTCGACCTACTTCGGATCCGAGACGGGAAGCACAGGTGGTCCGGGCCTGCAACAGCCTGCGCAGGGCTCAAGCGGATCCGCAAACGTTTACCAGCAGAGCAATGCCATGAATTATGCGAGCAACATGTCGAGCGTGGGCGCAATGCCCCAGGCGACCGCGAGCGCCGATGTTTCCATGGCGGAGGACCACGAATACCCAGATGGCGCACTGGAAGAGAAATGGGTCAACTACCAGAGACAATTGGGGACCATATTCCAGGAGATCGTGAACGGGTCCCTCGAAAGCGCATCCGAGACATTGCTGAGCGTCACCAGCTGGCTGTTGTCTCAAGTGGCAGACCTCGGTATGTGTTGTCGCAACCCAGGGCAGAAGGACATACTGACCAATCCTGTATAGGTCTCAATCTAGACGATACAAACCTCCACGCCGACCGAATCAAGTTATGGGACGATTTCAACCACGCCTGGTTAGGGATAGGCCATCGCCAGATGGAGCTGATGACTTCATCCCAACCGCCATCGAGATCACAGAGCCTCATGTCCAAGGCCATGATCAAGAAGATGGGTAACGAATTAATACGTTTATGCGACGGGATCGAGCGCCACGGACTCGTCGACTACCAATACGGGGTGTGGGAGGAACGGATCACTGCCGGTATGCCCAAGACTATCCTGACCAAGGCCCGACCCCGGGATCGCTAACACGGGCGCACAGTTTTCGAAGACTGTCTGGATCTCTACGACGCCTCAGAAGAGGCCAGCGGAAGCGGCGGAGCTCGATAAAGACCCAAGCCGTCCATGACAGACTTGTCACTTGCGGAATCTTCTCGACGTGACATGGGCAGTGATTTTGTCACTCGATACGACAAAGAGATGTGGATGTTGACCCTTGTAATCAGGGCGCGGGGGCTGGCGGCTGTATTGCGCCACGGCACTTGGGACCAACCGCCTCGACACTCACGCTTGTTTTCCACTTTGGTCACTGACAGACACTTTGGACTTTGGGCGCGCAACTGTTTACGCATACGCATACGCATCCCACCCACTTGCTTGCGCTTTGGCGGCTGGACCGGATGGCGAGGTGAAGGGAGGGATGGAGTTTGAGAGGGGTCCCGCCCTCCTTCGGTATTGTTGCTTTTCTTTCTTTTTTCGAGGTTTTTTTTTCGGTTGGGTTTACTTTTTCTTCCTTTTGATTTTTTTATCCCTCTTACAACGGTTCTTTTTTTACGTCCTGGGATTCCGTTTGATATGATTGCAAAGGAGATCAACGGACCCGGGTTTATGTCATGTACGGTAAGCCCATTGGGCAGGTTCACGATTTTCCTTGTATGCTTTTCCCCCTCCCTCTCCTTTGGCGTCGTCTGCTAGGGGTAGATTCGGGCACAGAACAGCGACCATTCATGACTGCATGGCGGGGGGTTTTAATCGGAGAAGGGGCTATACAATATGCTACGCTACCTACGCTACGGATACGGGACACAATGTCGGCTACAGCGCGGAGAGGATCGGAGGGGAGG
>JABFEX010000861.1:0-16920 GCA_013623515.1 Fusarium illudens | reverse complement strand
GGATGGGGGGAAGGCCTTCAAAGGAAGGAACCTACCTAGGACAGGAGCCGTCAGGAGCCTGCCCGGCCCTGAGGGGGAAGGAGGGCGCGGCGGGCATTCGGGTACCTTGACAGAGGTACCTGGCTGTGGCGGTGGAAGAGGTACCTCGCGTCTTGGGCGTGGGGAGACGGGAAAGGGACCACACGCCGGGCAGAGAGGGCCAGAAACTGGCAAAAAAGAAAAGAGACGGGACCTCCCCAGAATGCCTCCGTAGGTACCTTGGGCCGTTGTTCCGCGCTGCGTCTGGCGCCAGGAACAGAGTTGCGGGTACCTGAGAGGTGGCTTGACAGAGTTACTTGGCCCCAGGTACCTCTGTCGCCCGACTGGGCGCGATGCACCTCAGTGGAGGGCAGACAACGACTTAACGCGCCAGAACGGGCAGCGGCCGTTGCAAAGCACAGCGCCGCTGGGCAGAAAAGGTCGCGGACTAGGGACAAGGGGGGGTGGTGCAGCGCATTGCAGCCCTGAAGTCGACGTACCCGGCGCCGGCTTGAGCCATTCACAGCCTCGCGTTGGCCCCCCTGGTCCCGCTGCCCCCAAAGTTGGACTGTTCGGAGTGAGCTGGAACATGGACCTCTCAACTCTCTCACACACGTATCAACGCCCCAGAGCACGTTACGCCGACGCCAACCTGACTCTTAGCCCAGCACCACAAGCACTCGGGCTAACACCATCGAGGTCAGCCAGCACCACGACCGTCGACGGAGCTCCAGACCTACCGCGGTTGGGCAACGGATCAGTTGCTCAACCTGACCTCCTTTTCAGCCCTGTCTCTCGAATTGAGTTATTCAGGAGACCTTCTCTTCTGAGCTTAACCGACAGACAACGACATCGTCCAAGACCAGGAATTTTGTCTCGTGTCTCGCCTTTCTCGCCCTCTCCTTTCCTCTGCACCTCGAGCTAGCCTGGTCACATCAGCACTTCACCTGAAGAGTCCTTCTCACCACTGAACAGGCCCCTTCCTTGTGCAAGACGCGACTGTGTTGCACGCAGCCCGCACGACGTGCACGAGGGAGGGGCCAGGCTAGCGAGTGGAAGGCCATAGCGGGCCAACTGCGCAAAGACTCGCTGAGGAGCCACTGACGAGCCACTGACGAGCCACTAGGCGTGCACGCAGGTCCCCACACCATGGATGAGGGCGTCCACACCCACTCGACCCGTCCATGCTTGGAGCCCACATCCGACACCACCACAAACATCCCAGTTCCCCAACGCGCCGAACAAAGACATCCATCCGTCCATCCATCCAGGCGGTCACGGCCGATTCGATTCCTATTCGTATCTGCCGTCTCATGCCCTAAACTGCTTCGGACTTCGGACCGTCACTTGGGGGCATCTTAGCGTATGGGTGGCATCCAAGCATTGTTGAAAGAGTGGCCACAGACAGACCGTAGGCCGTAGACCGCAGTTGGTCAATGTCTTGGGGAGGGTCGCGAAGGATGGGAGCTGCGAGTGCAACAAACTCGAGCGTTGAGCTAAGCAGAGCATCCGGACGAGCCAACAGAAACCCCAGCATCCATCCCAGAGACCATCCAGGGCCCCACGCGAGACTGCCGTCGGGGAGGGGAAAGACTTCAGACCGTGCGTGCTCTGTGCCTGCTGTCTGTGCCTGTGCCTGAGTGATCTGTGCTCTGTGCTTCCACGTCCCTTGACCGTGTTCCCGCCGTGCTGGGGACACTTGCTGGTGTCTTGTCGCAAGTCAGCCTCTGTCTGCTCCGTTTTCCTCCCTTCTCCCTTGGCTCAACTGCCCGCTGCTCGAGATTCCGTCGCAGAACGTTCCACAAAGCCGCTATCGGTTGTGGGCCTCATCCTCCTCTTCTGTGCATCGCCAGCACGAGTCTGACGTTATGGACTTGCTTGGCGTTCTTGTTCCAAACGTCAGGACCGGGGTGTTTGTCATGCAACCAGGAATCATTGTGCCAGACGCAGACCCGGCCGGCAAGGGCTGACTGACCCTGCTGTCGACTCAGAGAGAGAGCCAAGCCCAAGGCGCAAGCTCGCGGCGAGAAAAGACGGAACGTCTGGACGGACGGCAGCACGGGAGTGGAGTGGAAGAGCGAGAGTTTGGGGTGGAGTCGGGTCCGGGTGGCATCGTCGCACGGTACCTGCGTCAGGGGGAGGCCTGATGCATCGTGCCCCAGACAGCCTACTGCAAGGTACGCGCCTGGAGCACAGTGCGACCCAGTCTTATGCGCTGCTGAGCACACCAAGCAAATGGCCCCCAAAGATGAGCATCGAGAGGTTGTTGATTCTCTGAAACCTTTTCTTTCATTGGCCATCTTCATGCATGCTCAGCATCCTCGAGCCCAGTGCGATTTAGAATGTATTGTTTGTCACTTACACTGTGGGGCCCACGTCCTGCCAAAATAGGCAACTTGAAAACCGTTCGCTCTTGCCCTATCTTGAACCGTTTATCCAGAGGGGAGGCATATGGAACCGCACCACATCACGGAGCTCGCTAAAGACTTGCTGAGCTCCCCATCCGATCACCTCCGTTTCTACTCCGTCGCAGGGAGTGCGACGCGAAGCCCGTCATGTCTTGATCTCTGACAACATCGCTTACGTCAAGCTTGCCTAGCCCTCGGTGCCTGTGCGCTGACCCCGCCGAGACATACAGCGTCGCTGTCGAGCGCCTTTAAACTGCGGCAGTTCTCATGGATGTTGTCATCCGGCCCAGGTTCGTCTGGCAGTATTCAAGATCTGACTGAACCTCAGCCGACAGAGAAGTGACAGCAGCATAGCAGTGGCGAGACGGTTGCTTGGCTGTCCCGCTTGAAAAGCACGAGATATCCGCTCCTGAATCCGTACGGAAAGTGTGAATGCTGATCCCAAAGAGCAGGCCCGCAAAACATGACAGAGTCTGTCGGAGCAAACCTTGAGCTCCCCGTTTATCCAACCTGTGGACGGAGCCGCGGGGGTGCATTGCTTCAACATTGATACACAAGCATACACAAGTCCCATCCATCTCGAGAGTCGACTGTATCGCTGCACGGTACTTGCTGCTGAAGAATCTTGGCTTCCTTTAGCCTTTCTGCTGTCAGCAGCCCGTCAAGATACCCACGACCCTGGACCACGACACAGGGCAGGCGAATGCTCCTGGTGAGACAGCACACACTGCCCTCCTCGTCCACATCGTTCTCCAGAGTACCACACATTGGTCAGGTTCTTGAATGGACGGTGGTGTCTACCGTTCTGCCGTGCCGTATGGGGGCTACTCCATGAGGTGGCTGACACATGCCCCCAGCAGGCTCCCACCAACAACTAAGAAATCCCACAAAAAGTTTCGACGAAAGGGAGAAACATGCCGTGCGACCCTCGGTTATCATGCTATCACTCATGTTGAACCAACAGCTGCCTCGCATTCTGCTGTTTAGCAAGGGACGCCATAAGCGACTCACCTACGTTACTCGTTGCTCCCAGTCAGCCTCGCGAGCCTTGTGGTGACTCTTGACTCATGGGCCTAGCAAGTACCGGTAGCCGCGCAGCCCACACATCATGACGTTGCAGACCCCAAGTGTCTCTGACAACCCTCCGAAGCCTGACCGGGCGGACGGGACCCGAATTAGGAATAGGGGGCTGCCAAGTCCTCGACACGGGGTCCTTGACAAGAAGGCGCGTCTACTGCGTACTACGTAGTAGCACACTACAAACTTTGTTGTGCAAGCTTCAGGCTTCAAGAGCGAGCCTATACGGAGTATCGACACAGGGGCTATGTATCCGCCGCGGCCTTTTTCGCTCACGACAATTGCAGAGTCTTTGACCCGAACCAGAGACCAACCAGCCGAAGGATCATGCTACGGCTCGTGGCGCCTCTTGCAAAGCTGCACGCTCACGAGCCGCTGTCCGAGGTGTGCACCAGAACCCTGTTCCTGCAGTAGTCCCCCACCCCATCGTCATGCGGCGGGCCACTCGGCCGGCCCAGGCTTACTGTGCGTAGCCTCTTGATGTCCCCCTTTTTCACTGTGGTCTTCTGCAGGATCTTTCAGGATGAGTTGCGATCGGCATGGATTCTACCCTGGGAGGAGAACAAAGCACAAGCTTTGGAGCTCTCTTCGGACCTTTGACGTTAGCTCCAAAAGCCGGTCACGACTTGGTGATTCTGGCGTTTATCGACTTGCTTGGGCGTGACCATTTCACGGGCTATCTGTTGATTCGGAGACTTGGCGTGAAAAGAAGACTCGAGGGAATCGCTTCAGTTCTAACAATGAACTATTTGTGGCCAGCCACGAACGGTCGCGATAGCGGGCCAGCCAGCTTCTGGGCAAACGGAAGCCGTTTGCTCGCCATCAACGCCTCAACGTTTGTGGCTGCTTTCCAAGAGTCTCGACAGGACCAAAGCTGAAGAGAGTTTATTTGGGGAGCATAGATCCCCATGGTTCACACCAAGCTTCTTATTGGCGCTCGGAGCTCTTCACAGTGTTGGAGGTCAGCGTCACCGGCTCCGAGTCTCGAGACTCTCTCTCCAGTCGAATCCACTTGGTGCTTCATCCAGCATTGGACAGGCGGTTCCGCAGGGGGAAGAAAACATCAGACATCTTGCGCGCACAATCATGATGAGAGTTTTCTTTCTCCCGTTTGCCGGGTTGGGGCCGCTACCCCTGACCTAGACCCGACCCCTGCTTTGGCTTCGAACCCATGTACCTTGCAGGATGAGCATCATCAAGCAGCCAACCAAGACGGACTCGTGTCTCCGCCAGGTGGCCACATGCCATCAGATCCACATCGTGTTGTGGTTTTACCTGGCCGAAACGAGTTTAGGTGTACGATCGCCCCGTCAGATGCCGGTTTCTCTTTTCTTTTTTTCTGCGTCCTGGTCTCTCGTCCAGAGGGATCGTACGAAGAGGGTGATTGTACGCAGTGGTCAGCGCACAGGGGCGACAAGAAGGAGCCCTTCGCGCCCGTATCCGCTGGGAAACGGTTTGACTGCAGCCAGGCATGGATGCCCCGCGAACTGATGCGGAAGAGATCGGGGGGATCTTTGGGGCGTGAGTGAGGGCGTGACCCCTTTTTTGTCACGTTGTGCGACATGCAGTCGAGCACGCCGTGGCTGTGGTGGACGGTGGACGCAACCTCTGTCTGAGAAGCGCATCAGCACTCTTCAAGGAAACAACTTCTTTGTCTGCTTTGACCTGGCGGAAAGGAGAACAGGCAGGCATACATACATATGCACTTGGAGGCGCAAAGAAGAGAATTGCAAATATTCTCGACCGCGACAATGGGGCTGAGGCACGGGCGAGGCACGACCAAGGAGCAGAAGGGGCTCCAGGTATCTCCGTACAGTTCGAGAAACCCTACTGTCGATCGAGTCTGGCCCAGCCAGGCTACGAGTAGGGCTTGCAGGCATCCCGCTGCCGTTGTTCTTCTTCACCAACTGTTGTGCAATCATCGGATACTCTGCTTCCGGTTGTGCATGGCGGGTCAAGAGGACCATCCAATGGCGGCAACCTTCGGGGCGGATACACAAGGATGGCAGCGCGCCGAGCGCGTCTCTTGACCACTTGGTTCTCGACAACTGCAGCCGGCTCGACATGCACCGCTCAGGAGGTGCTCTCTCAGCTCTCCCTTGAAGCCTGTCACGCCCAACCGAGAGCACCACCACTGCGCGAGCCAGATCAACGCTCCCTCAAAAGCCTCGGCGGCTTGTTGACGCACCTAGTCCAGCGGATCCTTTCCCCAAGGCGTGGCTGATGCTGGCTCTGGTGGGTTTACGACGTGACGGACCGCTAAACGGATGTCGTACGTAGCACAGAATAGGTGAGGCACAGACAGAGCACGTTCCTAGCCTGACGCGCTGAAACGTGAGTCGCTCCCCTGTCTGGCACAATGCACGGACGAGGTGCCAATCAAGGGTTGCAAGTCGTGTGACGGTAAGCAAAGCTAGACAGCGAGCGTGTCGTCGATGGCAAGACGGGCGTCGTGGAACTTTGACATCGATCAACGTTCAGGGGACTTGAGAAGGAAGACCTCTCGACTGAAGCCCCGATCTGGTTAAAACGTCGGACCCTTGCTTGCTTCTGGGGTTGCTCCATTCCAGCCACGGACGGTGTCTGTCTCAACACTGTCACTGTCCACGGCCGATCGTCGAGTCGACCCTTGGTCACGAAGCCGACTCTGGATAGGAGAAGAGCCGGGCAGACCAACAGCCGACTATGACAACTCGGTCGACGCCGCGGATGAGGCCAGCTCTGGAAGCCTCTCGGACGGGCCCCCTTGCATAACGCGGCGACGCCCCCCGAGGCTCGATCGGCGCTAGTGGTTTCTTCCTCTCGGACTCTCGCTCGCCTGACCGACTCAAACAAAGTCGCCGCCGTGACAGGGGACTTGACAATAGTTTCGTGATCCAGATCCAGCGATCTACGCCGATCCTTAGAGTGAAGTCTTGGGTGTTTAAAGGGGCGTCGCAATGTTTGCTTATGCATAGTACAAAGACAGTGTTGGTGCATGAGCATAAACACGGGTCATCAAACTCACTGCCGAGTAATGCTTACGTAGTATACACAGTTGAGCTTTCTGGGAGGCAGAGCAAGCACCATGACAGTCAGCAAGCAGTGTGTTTACAAGGTCAGGCCTGCGAACCCGTCACAGTCGATACGAGTCCGACTGAACATTGACGGTACCGGCAGCTTGGTGCTTTCAGAAGCAAGGTGAAACTGTTTACATTGCTTGATTGTCGGGTTCTGTTCAGTGCGTCGGGCGGCCCAAAGAGATGGGAAAGGGCCAGGATACTCGGTACGACACGCGGATGGTGAATTGACGATTCTTGGGTCGGCCGATGTCACTCTGTCGCGTAACAGCATGACAAGCAAGACCTTGTCGACATCAGTCAGCGATTGTGGAAACCCAAGGTGGACGATCATTCTTGAGAGGGCTGCCTGATGAAGACGGCACAGGTTTATCATGGGAGCCTGCGATGCCGGGGACTTGAGTCGATGCGCAGACTCTCTATGACGTCGAGCGACCTCAGTCAACAGTCTGCCCCGGAGAACGTCGCCGGAGAGAAGTTTGAGGCTTGTCGAGTTTCTGACCAGATACTGCTTTATCTTCCGGCACATGCAATGCGTACTGCGGGTAAAGATCACAACTACCCTGCAGAGGCCACTTGAAAGACTTGGCGATCGGGTTGTTGCGATGTGACAGCTGGTTCACGAGGAACTGGGGCTGTTAGTCAAGTTCCGGATATTCCACTGGAGCTATCAGAGGTTCTATGCGTTGAAGACTTTGGATGTATTTGCAAGTCGACCCTCATCAACCCAACTTGATTCGGTCTCACAGCTCCTTCATAACCTCTTCGACAGCTCTCGCCGCCATCCTCTTCCTCTGCTCCTCTCCCATTCCCTCGCCCGCCTCTTTCACAGCCTGTAGTTTTCTCATCATCTTTTCCACCTTGGCAATGTCGTCGTCATCCAGGTCCCCAAAACCTCCCCTAGTGGCGGCTTCTTCTGAGGCATTCTCCTTCTTGTCAGCCTCTGCCTTGCTCGATCCCGAGGGCTCTTCGACATCCTGTCCAGCTTCCCAGATGGCACGACGCAGCCCTTCAAAGTCGGTCTGGTCGAATCCGAAGCCCATCTTTTGCGGGTCTAATTCTTCTTCGTCGTGATCCTCGTCGTGAGCTTTGGCGGAGCTCGTCTCAAAGTCTCCAAAGTCCGAGTCTGATAGAGGCACCTCGAGCTGAGACCAGTCATTGGCTTCGAGTGCCTCTTTGACACGCGCGATTCCTGTCTTTTCTGTATCGTCTGTTAGTGGTGCTCATGGCAACTAGAAGACGAAGGAAGAACACACCTCCAAACTCATTGCGACCGGTATCACCCTTGCCACCAATAGACACAAACTCCAGCCCGGCCTCGGCGCAAATCTCATCCCAGTCCTCCTCGCTCCCCTCACCTCCTAACCCGACAGCCAACCCGACGCCGTCCCAGTCCCATCCTCCCAGCCCCTGCTTGAGCACCTTGCCGACGTGCTCTATGAGACTACGCCCCGGATGCTCCTTGTCCGCCGTGGAGACGGGGCCGGCGGTGAATACTACGACGAGGCCTCCGAGGACGGCGAGGACCTCGACGGCTTCGGGGGAGAGGAAGGAGTCAGACCACTCTGGGGGTGAGGCGATGAGGTCGAGCCAGATGGGGACATCGGTGGTGTAGTAGGGTGTCTTGAGGTGGAGGGAATGTGTTGTCCCTGCGATAGAGAGGGAGGGGTCTGCTGATGATGATGGGGATGATCCAGTGAGGTCTAGATAGTGTCAGATTTTACAGTCCAGTTTGTGTAAGAGGATGTTCAACTACCCTTCACTCACTAGATAGTGAGCGAAGGTATATATCCATGAACATCTCGGATATACAAGGACAACTCACCTTTAATCACACTCGACAGAGCCGCCATCTCCCCCTCCAGCGCCACGGCCAGGATCCTCCTCGACGCGGAATTCATCTCGGCCTCTGCCATTGTTGCCTCTGGTCTCTAGAATGTCGTTCTGAGCAAAAGTATTCGAATTAAGGGATGGTTTACAGATAGATTGGTGATGAGGGATGGTGGGGGGTGGGGGATGATAAGATAAGCAATTGGCAATGCTTGGTAAGTCATCTACCCTGCAGTAAAAAAGGGAAAATATATCAACTGCAGGAGAACTGGGGATATGCGTTCTGTGGTAATACATACAGCAAGATGACATCAGAGTGAACTTCTTTTATTTGGATGGGAAAATGATTACGCTAAAAACAACCATTATCCAGCCCAGCTTCCCTCATATCGTGATAGATCATCTTGCATCCATTCTCTCAATATCAAACTTGTACGCCAACGCTTCAACAAAGGAGTGGTGATCAAACAAGACGCCTAAAGGAACAATTGACAAAGGAAAGAAACCCTTCGGTCAGCTCCCACCGCTAGAAGACGAGTCGCAGGTGCTCTCCACGTCGCCTCCCCAGCCAAACGTCCTCTGCACAACCTCCAGTCCAGCCCTCACGCCTCTGGCAAAGTCATCTGCCCCCGGCGCATGATACGCCTCATCGATATCATCCTGGCTCAACCTGCCCTGGCGCCGTGCCAGAACTGCCTGCTCTATCGGGCGGCGCCACAATCGATACCACCGCTCCTCGCTCATACACGCGTACCGCAGCGTGCCCTGTCTGTCGGGCTGGCTCATGGGCCATTCGACGTAAACGGTCTCGAACCACTTTGTCCTGCTCGCGAGCCAAGGCCACGAAAAGAGCCAGAGAAAGGTGAAGTAAAAGGCCAGCGAGACCCACCGCATTAGACGCCAGCGGTTGGTGTGGCAGTCGTTGTACAGCTCGACGCGCGTGTTGGTTGTCGGGAACGTAATGTTGAGCTGACCGCGGTAGTTTGTCGCCCTCACCAGGCTGTTGAGCTTGGAGCCCACGAGGGCAAAGTCCCAGCCGATGATGCGGCGCTCCAGGGCAAATGCCTTGAGGCCCGCGGTGCTGCTGCAGTAGCGCTCGCACCACTGGCTGACGCCGGGGGTACCATCCTCAGGAGGTCCGCTGCCCCCAAAGCCCGGTGCCCTAGTCGTCATGACGGTTCCGCGACGGACCTTGTCAAAGTTGTTGACAGCCAGCAGCCTCTCCCAGGAGCGACGGGTTGCCACCTCTTCGTACAGCAGGGGCGTCAAGTCGACGTGAAAGTCAAAGTCGACGACGCTCTTGTCCTCGCGCTCCTTGTCCGACTTTTTGGTCTCGCGATGGAGTCCTTGGATGCGGACATATGGCCGAGGAGGCTCCTTGGCCAGGTCTTTGATGTGCTGCTCCAGAAAGATCGGGTCCTTGTCAAGACGCTTGTCGAGGTAATAGGCGGTTTTGTGATCCGAGTCTTCACTAAAAGGCTCCAGGCCAAGGCTGGACCCGACGATGTCGAACGGGTTGGGGTAAGGGCCTTCGTTGTCGACGACGGTGTAGCTCGGAGGGGGGTCATCGTCGTGATCCTGGGCGAGATCATGGTAAGTTCCTTCAGGGTGGTCTCGATACGGCGCAGGGGTCTGCTCGTCATCGGGATATCGACGAAGCGGTACCGTGGAGCCTGTCGTCTGCCCAGATGCTACGCTGGAAGCCTCGCCCGTCGGCGGAGGCGTCTGTGTCGCTCCCACGCCATCGGGATGGTCGCCCATGTCGAATGCGTGATCCAGGCCAGAGCCAGTGCGCAGACTCGGCGAATTTGTCAAGGAGAGCTTGGGGCGGTGCGAGGGAGAGGTTGTAGATGGACTGATGGATGTGGCTGTTGAGCACGTGCACAAGCTCGCCACTATTAAGGGAAGAAGGTAGGTAAGTTGTACCTGAAAAGCGTGACCTCGACACCGCCTGCTTACCTGTAAGCAGTGAGATCACGAGAAAGGCAAAGAGAGGACCGAAGGGAGAGAAAAAATAAAATAAAAAAGAGGCCAGGTTCTTGCTTAAATCCAAGTGGAAAAGTTTGTTGACGAGATCGTCAATGACAACGAATCGTTCAAGGTGACGAAGCCCTACCTAGCCAGTTACGTACTCGTTCCTGTTTCTGCCTGAGCGCCTCGGCGTCTGACTTTCATTCCAATCAGGTTACGTGGCTGTTGCCGCGGAAAAGCCCAGAGAAGACTGCGCCAACCATAGCTGAGCTAACAGATCATCTTGGGGACGAAGAAGTTCTGAGATTATCTTATTCAAGAGGTAGATATTGTCTGATTCTCAGCCAGTTCATGCAAGCACCCAGACCCTTCAACGTCAACACATGCCGAATTGCGGAGGCCAAAGCTAAATTTACTCCGCTTCGGCCCCACCACCTCCACATTCACGGTTCGCCCCGAACTCGGAGCCAGCAACTCAACACCAACCGCAAGAACATAACAGCAGACGTAAAATCAGCTCTAGTAAATAATAACTGCTGTCTATTACTTACTTATCCAAGACCTAGGTGGTATCCTCTATAGCCACGCCGTCCTGTCACTTGTAATTGTTGAACTAAAAAGGAATCCAATGAACACCACCACCCGGCTCTGCAATGCATGCATCGTACACGAAGCCTCCCTTTTTTTCAACTCACGCCTCGCACTTTTCTTCTTCCATCTCCTGCCGCCTCCTCTCCTATGAGTCCACGTCGATTAGACGCCCGGCATCCCACTTCTTTTTGGCTGCCTTGAGGAGCACCTCCAACTCGCCGCTCATCTCGCACATGCTTCGGAACGTGCCATCCTCCCTGTTGATCAACTCCCAAGGATGTGCGTATTCCACTACTTGGCCCTTGTCTAGCACAAGGACCTTGTCGTAGTCCACAATAGTTGCCAATCGGTGTGCAATCGTTATCACCGTGCCCGTGAGTTCTCGAATGGTCTCCTGGATCTTCGAGTCGGTCGCGTAGTCGATAGATGCCGTCGCCTCGTCCATGACCAGCACTGTCGGGGACTTGAGCATTGCTCTTGCCAGACACAAGAGTTGCCGCTGTCCCTGTGACAGATTCGATCCCGATTCTGTCACAGCTGATTCAAGATCCACGAAGACATTCTTGTTCGTCTTGGCTACAGGCGAGCTCGGCGAGTTGGGCGTCTGTGTTGGAGTTGACGGCGCCGTTCTGGGCTCGTCGGGTCCGATGAGTTGCACCCGTCGCAGTGCATCATAGATTTCCTTGTCCTCGTACATCTTGAATGGATCCAGGTTGGTCCGGATCGTTCCGTGGAACAGTGTCGGGTCTTGGGGCACAATCGTGATGTTCTCGCGTAGATCCTGGAGGCCAATGTCGCCAATCTCTAGTCCGTCGATGAGAATCTTGCCCTTGTCCGCCTCTAGCGCTCGGAAGAGGGCCAGTGCCAGAGAACTCTTGCCGGCGCCTGTCCTTCCCACGATGCCCACCTTTTCCCGGGGCTCAATCTTGAGCGAGATGTCCCGGAGCACCGGGTCGAGCTCCTTGCGGTAGCTCGTGGTGTAGTCCACAAACTCGACGGAGCCGCTCTGAGGCCAGTCCTTGGGAGGTCGGTTGTCCTCAATAACCGCATCGGCCTCCTGCTCCACATCCAGGTATTCCTTGATACGTTCCATCGAGTTCATGTTCTGTTCGTTAACAGCGTACAGTCGGACTAACCACAAGACGCTCTCGGTGAAGCTCAACGCGTAGCTCAAAGAGATTCCTGCCGCACCAGCGTCGACCTCGCCAAGGCTGAGAATGATGAAGACGCCCGCAAAGAAGGCCACCAAGTCACCAATCACGTCTGCCCGGAAAGCCAGCCACCTATTGCAGGCCCACAGGTAGATGAAGGGTCGGGTTTGCGTGTTGACCTTCTCAAAGTTGTCTCGGATGAAGCGGCGCTCGTCGCCGTAGGCACGGATCGTCGTCATGCCGCTCAGAGTCTCGCCAAATTGTTGATAGAGAGGGCTGCGCTGGACCGATTCAAGGCGCTTCAGATCGCGGGATGCTCGTAGGTAAAAGGCGGCCACGAGATAGAAGAGAAGAGCGATGAAGACTGCGGCAACCAAGAACATGGGTGTGATGGATGCGATCAGACCGACCGTCACCACGAGCGAGATGCTGCAGCTGATGACGCCAATTGCCACAGGCGCAATCTCCTGATCGACCGCTTCCAGGTCCTTGCTGAAGCGGTTCATCAACTGTCCCAGCGGCGTGACATCAAAGAACTTGAACCTAGCTCGTGTCACTGATCCTATCAGGCGGCGGTGGATGCGACCAGATGCTGTCAGCGACCCCAAGAATACCCAGAGATCCCTAATCAAAGCCGCAAGTGCGCCTGCAGCCCCAATCGCTGCAAGCACGGAAAGATAGTACATGACGTTGACCGGCTTTGCTGGAGCCACGCTCTGTCCGGCAAACTGTTGGCCATGCGAGTTGCCCAGTCGAACGACGTTGGCAAATGACGTAGTTGAGAAAGTCGAGGTGGTGTGCGAGTTTGACTGAATACTCCAAGCCATCTGGTTCTCTGATAGGTTTCCTCCCTGTGTTTCTGTATCCGGAACGTATTGGTTCGCCCACTCTCGGACCCAAAAGTTTGTTGCAACTCCTGAAAGCTGCTGCGTAGTAAAGACGAACAAGGCGACAATCCAGAACCACCAGGCTCCCATGGACTGGAGGTAGTACTTGATGACGGGCCACTTGACGGATC
Organism: Fusarium illudens; assembly: GCA_013623515.1. Lineage (NCBI taxonomy): Eukaryota > Fungi > Ascomycota > Sordariomycetes > Hypocreales > Nectriaceae > Fusarium > Fusarium illudens. The sequence continues at coordinate 3,797 of JABFEX010000861.1, read as the reverse complement.
CAGTGGCCTTGGTCTCTTCCATGGCGTCCTTCGGCTTCTTCTTGTCCGGGTCCTTCTTAGAACTGTCCACGCCGTCGAGGGCATCGCCCTGGCCATTGACCATGGTATCGTCGTCACCAACACTCGATGGCACACGAGACGGGATCCGCGATGGGTTGGCCGAACCAGGACGGGACTTCTGGATCTCCTCGCCCAGCTTGCCTGAGGCAATAACATCCTTTGAAGATCCCTGAATATCAACTCGGCCGTTGTCTAGCAGCACAACATATTCGGACGAAGGAACACAGAGAGTCGTGTTGTGGGTGACGAGAATGCAAGTGCGGTTCTTCATGAGAGGACCCCTAATGCAGTTGCTGAAGATCCACTGTGCTGTGTGAGAGTCAACAGCGCTGAGACAGTCGTCGAGGAGCAGGTGAGCCGAGCTGGAATAGAGCGCACGGGCAAGGGAAATGCGTTGCTTCTGCCCGCCCGAGAGTGTGATGCCCTTTTCTCCAACCAGCGTTTCGTCGCCATTGTCAAGAATCTGGAGGTCTCGCTCAAGCGCACAGGCGACAATTACGTTTCGATACCGTTGCTCGTCATAGGGCGTCGCGAAGAGGATGTTCTCCCGAATGTTTGCGTTAACCAGCCACGCAGACTGCGCGACGTAGGCAATCGTGTTGGCAAGGCCAGTCTCGGGGTCTGCAGGGACGTCCTCACGGCTGCGTCCACCGGGGCAGTAGACGTTGCCCTCCATCATGGTCATCTCGCCCAGGAGAGCCATTAGCAACGACGTCTTTCCAGATCCCGTCGGTCCCGCAATAATGTTCAGCTTGCCGAGTTGGAAGTCAATGTCCAAGTCCATGAGGCGAAAAGCGCGGGAGCCGTCCTCGGCAACGGTATCTTTGCCGCCCCAGATGAAGGTCGCATTCTTGAAGCCGATGCGTCTGACACCATCCTCGTCAATGTTTTCCAGGCCGAGTTGGATATACTTGTCTGTCTCCTCCTCCTTGAGGAAGTCTTCAACACGCTCGATAGAAACCTTGGTCTCTTGAACATGAGCGAACATATCGCCAAATTGATCAAGAGGGACGCGTAGGAGCATGAAGAGTGAGATTGCCGTGAAGGCGACAGACGGTCGAAGGTCCTTGCCCTCAAAGTGAGTGTAGACAAGGAATGAGAAGAAGGTGATGAGAACAGGGACCGAGTTCCAGATAGCGACGGCAAGGGCCCAGACCATGAATCGCGAACGCAAAGCCTTGAGCTCGTCCTGGCGCTTCTCATCAATGATACGGCCGAAGCGCTGCTCCCAGGCGAAATATTTGATGATGCGGATGTTCTGCAGGACCTCGTTGGTGACATTAATACGCTTGTCAGTCGCAGCCAAGATCCTCTTCGAGGTGATGGTGAATCCTCTGGCAAGACCATAGTTGACTGGCAGGAGGAAGACCATGACGATGATGCCTGGGATCGCGCTCAGGCCCATGACTCTCCAGAGAAGAATGATTGCCACGATCAGCTGTGTGGGCGCAGAGGCGCAAAGGAAGTGCAGGTAAGCCGTAACCTCGGAGATCTTTACACTGTCGACCGACATGAGGTTGATGATGGTACCCAGATTCGCCTGCTCGTCCGCGCTGGGGTCCTTCTTGGCATCATTGATGCTGCCGTTGGCGGACTCGGCATCGTCGGGGGTGGCCTTCTTGTCGTCCTTCTTCATGCTCAGAGCTCGCTTGATCTTGCCAATAGCACCATCCTGGGGCTCATCGTTCTTGGTGGGCTTGTCTGACTCAAGCAAAACCTTGTCCTTGCCCGAGGCGGCCTTGCGACGGAGGGCCTTGGCGTAGATGTCAGCAATAATGATTGCTTTAACTCGAATGCATATCTTTCGGCCAATCCACAGCGCAGCGTTGTCGGCGTACGAGCGCACAAGATCCAACATGGGAAGCCCGATAACCATGAGCCAAAGGACATTCCTCGGCTTTCCCTGATCATCTTCAACGTATTCAAGAATCTCCTTTAGGAGCAAAGTGGGTGCAAAGGTGAAAATACCGGCCACGACAGCCAGGAAGCACTGGGTCAAGAGCAAGCCCTTGAAGTACTTGAGCAAATGCATCGCCAGTGAGCCCGTCTGCTTCATCAAACGATAGTCGGCCACGACAGCGGCGGCCTTGTCCTTGGGCAACAGGTTCCAGACGTGCTCCATTTCCATCGGGGTTTTCCAGCCCTTCCAGACGATCGCATCAACCCAGCCAAAGACGGCAAGGGAGAACAAACTCGCGAGCGGCTCGCGCGAGGGCTCGATGCCGTCCTCCCATTCCATTAGAACCGTCTTGTTGCCCTTCCTAGTGGTCATTGCCATGCTGAAAAGCAGGGTAATGAGAGCAAACTCGACAATGAACACAGCACGAACGAGCTGTGTGAGGTCTCTGATGACGCTAGAGCGGAATACAAATATGAAGAAGAGCCAATTGGCGCCATAGAGGAAGGCAGTGTGATTCCAGAGATGCGGGACTCGCCATTTCGTATTACCGAAAAATAGGCGCAGGGTCGTCAGGATCAGGATATAGGACCAATTGATGAGACCAGCAACAGCGACGATTTGGCCGTTGTACTTAGCATCAATGTGGAAGGCCAGCTTGATGGCATTCAGGGCGACGAGGCAGGCGACTGCCAGCTCCTCGACGACTTGCGAAAGCCGCTGCGCAGGGGGTGTGTCGGCCTGGACAATGGAGCCGCGGGTGGTGGTCTTAACCAGGGCCAGGCGGCCCCCATTAATCTCGAGGGCTTCATCATCGTCGTCGGTATCGTCGTTCAAGAGGTCGCGCTCGGGAGGGAGATCGGTGTGGCTGTGGCGGCGGTCCTCGCTAGAAAGCTCGCTATACCTGACTTTGGAGGCGGACCGCGAGGTGAGAATGCGGGAGATGCTCAGCCAAGAGAGGCGCGCAATGGACAAGACGAGGGCGATCAGAGGGAATAGGATCTGGAGGTAGCTACAGCGCGGCAATCAATCCGTCAGCCAACCATGGAAACGCGCGGGAGTGGGAACAAGCGGGGGTGAGACAAGACATACTCGTGCTGGAACCCGAGGCTGAAGTCGCCTTTCTGGGGATTCCATATGGGCCCGTCATACTGGGCGAATCCCATGGTGTCGTTGAGATGGGGCGTCTGTCAAGCTCACCTCGAAGCTTGTGGTGAGAGACAGGCGCGAAAGCCGGAGGAGGGGTGGGTTTTGAGGCGGAATCGCGACAATTGGGGTGGCAAGATTGAAAGAATTGCTTTCGACGACGACGAAGGGCTGGCGCGGGTATGGATGGGTATTTCGTCAAGGCGTTTCGGCTGCAGGCGCTGGACCAGCTGCTGTTGCGGCTGTGGCTGCGGAGTCGGAGGTCTCGACGAGCCCTTGCTGGGTCTCCGCCGGGTTGAGGAACCAGGGTCGAGTCTTGGAGTCTCCAGTATCAGTTCACTTGCCACTCAGAAGCAGCATTGACCTGAGCGTGGCGTGACGTTGCTTTTTTGCTGCAGAACCCGGATGGAGAGGCCGTTCGCGGAGAGCTGTTGTTGGAGGATGACCATGTACAGAGTATGTAGGCGCGCGCCCCCAAGTTTCGCAAGATCTGGATCTCTTGAGCAGCACCAATGCGATGGATGGCAGGCGGTCCAGATTCCTCCCGGCTTGGTCGTATACAAGGCTCAGATTGGCCCGGTTGCGCCGAGTAAAGATATAGAAAGAGAGAGGCCAATGAACAAGGGAAGGAGAAGAAGAAGAATACAAATCCGCCAATAAAGTTTACTATTGGAGGAAGAGGAAAGGATTGAGC
>JABFEX010000860.1:0-17946 GCA_013623515.1 Fusarium illudens | reverse complement strand
ACCACTCCGCCATCGGGGGTTTATCTTCTCAATAGCGAACTTACTATTTCAAACCCCGGCCATAGTAGGTTGTTCAACTTATGACAAATCCGGGCTCATTTACTGCCTAGAAGAACATAGCTAACGCAATGAAATAGTCAAACTCGAGCAAATATTCATATTTCAACATGTTTCGAACTCGATTTGGCCCACTGGCGAGAGCCTGCGCCAATAGTCTGAATGCCAGCCGCCGTCAATTCTCAACCTCTCCAGGCTGGCTCCAATCACTCCCGGTCCAGATCTCGGGCCAAGGAAGCGGCACCATCCAGTCCATCTCTGTCAAAGACAAGCCATACACGTTCTCGGCAGACACGTATACCGTCATTGGCGGCACGGATGCGCACCCTTCACCTGTCGCTTACGCCCTGGCCAGCCTGACCTCTTGCAACCAGGTGACGGGCTCGTTGGTTGCAAAGGACCACGGCATCACGCTCGGAAAGTGGCATGTGACGGCCCATGGCCAACTCCCTATTGCGGTTCTGGTTGGGGGCCAGCAGGGGAACCCCAACTGGGAGAGCGTGGCTCTCACCGTGCGGGTGCAGAGTGATGCCAAGGATGATGCCGAGTTCCAGAATTTTGTGTCCGAGGTTGAGCGTCGGTGTCCGATTACACAGCTATTTAAGCTTAGTGGTGTGAAATACACCAGCGAGTGGGTGAATGAAGCCTTGTAGTAGTATTAATACTAACAAGTGGCCGGGACTTTTCGAAGTGCGGGAACCTTTTGTTAGAGTCCAGTTATCCTTGTGAACCTTTCGTTTACTCTTACAGCCCCCGTAGATGAACTAGAGTCTTTTTTGCAGCTTAATGACCCCAACGAAGATATCGATGTTGTCATGTCACCGAGTGAACCTGTTTGTGATCACTTAGATCGTGAGAGGTTGAGCCGACTCTGAAAACAGGTTTTCGGGAACAATATGTTCAATGTTCCGTTGCTGTTCTCCCATCCAGACATCAAATCACTGGCCGAGAGACTCTCCCGCGAGAGAGGCGAGGATATCACCCCTGCTCAAGTCTTGTATGCACCATCGAGCACCTTCCTAGGACAGCAGTAGGCAAGGATCAGAGGCGATTCAACATCCCGTACATTGCAAGCAAATGGTAGCTGAGTTGGCCACGCGCAAGCTGTGATACCGATCGAGGAAAATCCGAACAGACAAGCCACGGTGGGACGTCAATCTGTTTGGCGACGAGGCAGAAGCCCCAGCAACGCACAAGGTCATTATCTAGGCCAATCTTGCTTGTGTTTTCTATGAGGATCTCGGAAGGATGGCAATGGAATAACAATCCGCACACGTATCTTGCAGCCTTGGTCTCAGTGACAGTTCATATATCGAGATTACCTGTAGTACGTATTCTGGGCAGAGTAAAGTACCGTAAGACGCTATTAGTTAAAATACCACGATGACTTTAACCCTCACGTTTTACTTTAAAAATTTCCCAAAAGCTTTCGCCGCCCGGTCGAAGCGTGACGCTGCCGAAGCTCAGCTCGGTGGTGATGCCAGACAGCCGACTTGGCAAAAGAAAAAAACCCGCCCTCGATCAACATCCGAGGCGGCAGTGCACTTGGCATTTGATATTGCAAAAGCAGGGGATGGTTTGATGAATCTCCGGGGGTTAATAACGCATTGACCTAGGCCTTTTCTTGATAAACCTGAGCCAGTCTTAACAAGACGAGGTGAGGCCATCATCTGCCCTAGTCCAAAAAAGAGTCTTGGCTGACTGACGTGCTCTGAACAAATTTTCAACTCCCCCCAACTCTTTTCTTCTTCGCCGAAAAGGCCTCGACTGATAGCCAAGGCCCCTAGTGACCGTGCGTGCGCCCCAACCACACGACTCTTGGCGATGCCATCTTCACGACCGAATCGGCCTCTTTTCGAGACTGACGTCTGGATAAGCCGGCATTCTAGACAAGGGTGACCCCCACCGGCGGCCCACTGCTGCCGAGCACGCCATGCGCTTCAGGAGAACGACCATTCGGCTGGTCGGCCTTTAAATAGAGGACATTTCCTACCTTTTTTTGAGTCACTCTCATCTCTACGGGACGTCGGGCGTGATCACGCGAGAAGAAAGCTCAAAGGCGGGATTCAACAAATCTCGAATACAGAATGCCAGATACATCAAGCGATAACCCCGAGGCCGGGTCAAAGGAATCAACTCCTCCAACCTCATCCATCTCTCAACGCTTCACCGCAGAGGTCGATGCACGATGGGGCGACATGTTGCTCCTCGTCTGCTTCTTTGTCGCCGGCCTGGTTGACAGCGCCGCCTTTAACTTGTACGGATGCTTCGTGAGTATGCAGACAGGTCAGTTTTCCTCGAGAGCCCGCCCATCTCGAATCATATATACTCACAGTCACAGGAAACACCATTTTTGTCGGATTAGGTGTCAGCGGTCAACCCGAGAACCTCCCCGGCAAGGCCTGGTCCCGCTGTTTCCTCGCCATCATCTTCTTCGCCATCGGCGCCCTCTTCTTCTCCAACTTCCACCGCTACTTTGGCCCCCAGAAGCGCTGGGTCCTAGTCGTATCCTTCCTCATACAGTCCATCCTCACCGGCCTCGTAGCCCTCCTCGCCACCGTTGGCGCAGTCCGCAACAGCGCCGACGACAGGACAACGACGCACAAGGACGGCTGGATCATCGAGAGGGTGCGCAACGACTTTCCCTATTCCGACTTTGCGCCCATCATCCTCCTGGCCTTTCAGAGTGCCGGACAGATCGTCGCTAGTCGAGTCCTCAAGTACAACAGCATGCCTACGATTGTGCTGACGAGCTTGTACTGCGACATGATGAGTGACGCGAAGCTGTTTACGTCGCCCATCACCGACAATGCGGATCGGAACCGGAGGGCTACTGGAGCCGTGTTGCTGTTTGCGGGAGCGGTTTCAGGTGGTTTCCTGTCCAAGTCTTGGGTTGGATTTGCGGGTGCGCTCTGGATTGCTGCATTCCTCAAGCTGTGCATCAGTTTCTCCTGGGCTCTCTGGAAGCCAAAGGCAGCCAACAAGTAATGATTTGATAATTGGCGGAGCACATGTTGTTGGATAGCTTGTGCAGTGTGGGCGATACCACGGGGTTATGATGGATAGTAGAGGAGTTGGGGGCGATAGACATTTGATAGATAATATGCTAGACAAGAAGATAATAGAACTATAATCACCTCGTATTTGGATACTTTTCAACCGTCTTTGGCTGGGCCTCGGGTTTCTATTATATACGTCTATGGACACGAACGACGTTCTTGATGCTGGAACAGCAAACGGTAAGAAGGAAGGCTCGAGTGAGGAGGAGAGTAACAATGGCGGCTTAGAGGGTATTATATATCTAATCAATTAATAGGAGTTTATTTGTGCTGACTTTCCATGATTATTGGCAAGGTAGGCAGCTTGCTCAAGCCTGTGTAGTAGCCTCCATCTTAATTGCTACCATCCATGGCTGCAGCAAGATGTGCGACTGAATGGAAAAAACTTGATTCTGAACCATACCATGTAATCAAGTGAAATAATGCAATCGGGGAATGGAGTCTTTCCAAATGTACAGGATTATGTGATAACCTAGCTGACTGCATTGTCGGGAGGAGCAGGCCACTAATACCGGGCAGGCGTAGGTCCATCTCGGCCTCGGGGCATGCAGGCCTCGGCGCTCAATGCAACGCACCGAACATCAATCATCCTCAATGTTGCGAAATGTGCAAGACCGGGTCGCATTTTGTGTTGATGGGTCTATTCAATTTACTTTTCGCTCTAAATTATTCTAAATTACATTCTTCAACTGCTGTCCAGCCTGGAACCGCCTCAGGTTCTCGGCAATCAAGCCCTCGGAGCCCTGCGGCCGTCCACCGGCAGCGTGCGGCGACACGATGACATTGGGCGCCTTCCAGAGTCTGCTCGGCTCGGGCAGGGGCTCCGTCTCAAAGACATCGAGGGCAGCTCCTCCAACCTCGCCCTTTTCAAGAGCATCCACCAGAGCATCCTCGTCGATAGAGGTGCCCCGTCCGACGTTGACGACCCACGCGTGCTTGGGCAGCAGCTTGAGGCGCTCGGCGTTGAGAGCGTGGCGCGTGGCGTCGGACCCGGGAAGGATCATGACCAGGGCGTCCGTCTCGGGGAGGAGCTCCGCCAGGCTGTCCTCGCCGTACACCTCGATGCCGTCGCGGACGCCCCTTCGGCGCGCGATGCCCCGAACCTCGGCCCCGAGACCGACCAGGTGCGGGGTGAGCGTCTTTGCAATGTTGCCAAACCCCCAGACGAGCACGCGAGCGTCGCGGAGCGTCGTAAAGGCACCTGCAGGACGGTCGGGCTGCGGGCCTCCGAGGTGGCCCGGCCACTTGCCCTGGAGCTGATAATCGCGCATCTCGTAGAACCGGCGCGCCGCGTTGAGGAGGAGGCCGAGGGCGTGCTCGGCGACGGTGCGGTCGTGCAGGCCCGAGCCGGTAGTAACAGTAATCTTGGTCGTGTCGAAGCCGGCGCTGAGGACGTCGTTGGGACCCGCGGCGAGCGACTGGATCCAGCGGAGGTTCTTCATCCGTGCGGCGGCATCCTTGAGGTTCTCGGGGCTGTTTGTCCAGGTGACGAGGACCTCTGCGTCGATGAGGTCCTCGGGGATGGTCTTCTTGACGTCGTAGGGCTGCAGCTCGACCGAGAATCCCTCGATGCTCGAGACGTCGAGCTTGAGCGAAGTAGGGTACAGCAGCTTCATGGCGGGCGAGTGAATGTTGAGCTTGGGAATGGTGGTGGTCGCAAAGGATCTTGTTGTGTTTCTCGAGGCCCAGGTCAATCGGGTGCAGGCAGTATATGTACCGATTCGCGAGAAGGGGCGCATCCTGGGATGGGGGATGAGATGGATTCGGCGAGAAGGCCGCGAATGAAAAGGCCAATGGGCTTGTAGATTTTGTCAGGTCCAGGCATCCATTCCCGACGCCGGAGGAGCTCGCTCGTTCGTTACCCCGCCGTGGGGGCAATTGGGGGGGAAAGATGGCGATGATTAGCGTTGGAGTTGAGGGGCGCGATTCATGTTCGGCTTTGATTCCGGCGGGGAGGACAGGTTAATTGCTTCCATTGTAAACCCCAAATCCCGCGGGGGAATACGATTAATAATAGCCCGGACTAGAATGATTCACTCGGCCCTATAACTACCTAAGTATGGATGTATCCCGCAGGGGAAATTGGTCTGAAAACGCGGTAATGTCACACGGGATCTCATCTGCATCCGACCGAGCTCGGGAGGGAGGAGCTCTCTAATGACGTCACACAGTAACAAATGCGAATATTCGTCAATTTGTGCCATGAAGCGGTATTGGAAAATCAATTAATTGCTGAACAGCCAACTGACTGCGTTTACCATTCGTTAGAAATCAACCTGACTCCCCGGAGCAGCCAATCTACCCTCCGAGACCAATACACCACTACCCACAACATCCACAACTGGCGTATCCAAGTCGTCAACAGTCAAATTCACCTTGATGACACATTCCCTCCCAACCTGAAGACCCTGCCAAACCTCAACGCTCGCCCGATTGTCGACCAACTCGAGATGGCCCTCATCATGCAGAAACGCTGACAAAGGTCCAGCAGCGCTTCCCGTGGCTGCATCTTCAGTTGACATGCCAGGGCTGAAGAATCTCGCCTGATATGTGTTTCCGGACGCGCTCTCACGGTCGTCTTTTGCGAAGAGATAGATCCCATAGGCGCGCTCATCTGCGAGTTGGAGTTGTTCGAGGAGCTTATCCCGCTGCACTGACGCGCGCTCAAGCGCCGCGATGGACGCAATAGGGACGAGGAGATGATGAGCAGCCGCCGTGGACATGACTCGTGGGACGACGTCTTGTTTTCTGTTTGCGCCAGTCCCAGAGACCAGCCCGATATCTTTAGCTCTCAGGCCGATAGTCTCGGCAAGCCGCGCCGGGCTCGGGTGACGTCCATGGGCCTTTGGCGTCGCCTGTGTGATGGAAATGGAGAATTCCACCGGTCCATCTGAAGAAGGGTGACTCTTTAGAATCTTGACTGGTGTCACAGATCCTCCTAGCTCCTGATAAAAGGTAAACTCCTCAACACCGTCGCCCTTGCTGGTGGTCCCGGCCTCGGTTGAAAAGTCCAACAAGCCAGCATGTGCCAGATACCACCAAACCCCCAGAATATTATGGCCCACCCCAAAGACCTCTCTCCCGTCGGGAAGAAAAGAGCGCATCTTGTAGTGGGCGTTTGGGAGTGATGGTCGCGAAAAGAAGGTGGTTTCCGAGAGGTTGAATTGGCGTGTGATCAACTTCATCTGAGTGTCGCTGAGCCTGCCCTGCAAGTCGTTGACGACCGCCAGAGGGTTTCCTTTGTAGGGTGTCTTGGAGAAGACGTCTACAACTGCGAATTGAGCATGCGCCATTGTATTTGATCTGGTGGATGTTTCAAGGGTGGTGACGGACGAGAATTGGTGATTAGAGTCCAACGGCTGTAGGTAGTGATGTCTGAATTCTGATGAATTGGGGATTGTTCTATTTATACTGAATCTCAAGGGCTGAAGATGTCGTGATGCTAACTTGATTCTGCGAATTATTAACTGTCGTGATTTATCAGCATGTAAGAATCGGCCAAAACATCCCGGGCTACCAACATTAATCAGCCCAGACGGATGGAGCCAAGCCCAGGTCAAACAAGGGCAACCAAGAAAAGTAGTTCCAAGATTCGTGATTGATCCTTTTCTAGATCTTTACAGGAGTTCCCTCCGTTTCTTTCAGAGAAGAATGGGGGTTCTGCCTGCAGAAGTTGAATAAATGAACAGCAAACTTGTCCTGGACATGAACAAGCCAATACTCATGCCCTCATATGCCAGGAAATACTTGTGTAGCGAGTTCTAAAGTCCAGGAGAGTGAAATGGCTACAAAATCTTTGACTAGGGTTAAACCCATCCTCATGGCCAAGGCTTGGATATTGGAGTGCTCTTGCTGGGAGTTCATCTGCATTATCCGGGGTAAAGCTGGGTTCAGCAAGTACCCCAGAGCCTGTATGGCTAGAGTGAGATGGCTGAGAGAGAAATGCTATCGGAAGGTCGAGTCGATGGGATGCTGAATTCACGCTGTCAAGATGACAAGCAAACATAGGTACACACAAACACAAAAGGTTACAAAATCAAATCGTCAAAGCATGGGAAACCAGCCATCTCTTGATTGATTATTCTGTTAGGAAAAACATTTGTTGTAAAGGACGATTATAGACAAAACGAAAAGACAGCAATGAACCCCGTCTATGTTGCCACGATCTTGCGCGACTCCCTTCCCCCTTCCTACTCCTTCTTGTCCTTCTTACCCTTCTTATTCTTGGGAACCCTGACAAGCCAGTAGAGTGCCAAAGCTCCGAAAATGTTAAAGACGATGTACACCCACATCAGACCAAAGTTCCGCCACCTGTCGGCATAGTCGGACTGCACTCCCGCCAGGAACAGGTTGGTGTCGCCGATGGTGCAGTAGGTACACGACTCGTTGTTGCTGGGGTCTGTCAGGTAGCCACCGGCCTTGCTCATATAAGGATCCATGTATTCCTGGCAAGACATTCCCGATGGTGGTGGGAAGTTGATGTACTCGTTTGGTGCACACTCTGCCTTTGTATTTGCCACGGCTGTTGATAAGATGGCAGACACCAAATATGTGAACGGACTGACGCGATACATGAAGATCCAGAAACGAGGGAGAGAGCTTGGGGGTGCCAAAACACCACAGAAAATGAGGCACATCATGAAGAGCAGGTTGGCAATGTTGCCGCCTGTCTCTGCTGATCCACAACCCGCGATGACAAAGTCGGTAAAGGTGCAGGTGAATATCATGAAAGCCAGAAGCAGCAGGAACATGAGGGCGCCTCGTTCAGTGACGGCATCAGACGGCTCAGCGTTGCGGTACAGGCCGATGGGATAGTACCAACAAAAGTACATGAGAGCCGCCATGAGCGTGTTCCATGGGATCTCGACGATGATCTGGCTCAGGATAAAGACCTGCCAGCCATAGGTTTTGGATGGACGCTCCCTAACTTCGTAGAGGTCTCTCTGGATGACAAAGTGCGGCATTGTCTGTTGCACCATCTGTCCAAACACGGTCAGGATCTGGAAGATGGCAAACATCTGATTCTGCAAGCCGAGGGTCGTGTTTGGCGCTTTGTAAAAGACGAAGCCGACGAATAAAGCAACTAGAACGCAGAGAGAGGCCTTGGAGTAGATGTACGAGGGCGTTCGCCAATATTGCTCAAAGACACGGCGCGAAACCTGGACCAGCTGGGTTTTGAAGTCTGCCGCGAATTCGTCGTACGAGGATGGGTCTGATGACTTTTCGATATGATGATGGGAGAGCTCCTTGAGATGGTCCTGGACTGCCGTGTGTTCTGGGGAGTCCTTCCAGACCTGGGGCCAGTCGAGTTCGGTCTCTGAGCCTGGAGCTGCGCCGATGACTTCGAGCATCCATTCAGCTGGGTTGGCTTCAGACGAACAAGGGTCTGCGCCGTTGTTTTCGAAATAGTCAATCATGGACCTGGAATGGTCGCCAATGTCGCCAAAGTAAACCGTCTTGCCGCCGCTCGCCAGGAACAAGAGTCGATCGAAACGCTGGAAGAGCATGGCCGAGGGCTGATGGATGGTACATAGAATAGCCTGACCGCTTCTGGCAAGCTTTTCAAGTAGATCCAAGATGGCCCATGAAGTCTGAGAGTCGAGACCTGACGTTGGCTCGTCGACGAAGAGTAAAACGGGGGGCTTTGCGGCTAGCTCGACGCCGATGGTGAGACGCTTGCGTTGCTCGACGTTTAATCCCTCGCCGAGGATTCCGACCACGGCTTCTGAATAGTCCTGCATGTCGAGCATCTTGATGACTTCGTCGACGTAGGCTAGCTTTTCCTTTGTTGGGATGTGGTTTGGCTGCCGCATGAGGGCTGAGAAGTTGAGGGCCTCGCGAACGGTTGTTGTCGATAAGTGAAGGTCTTGCTGTTGAACGTAGCCTGTCTTTCGTTGGAAGGATGCGTCGCGGAGTTCGTCGTCGACCAAGATGTCTCCTGAAATGACTCCCATGCTCGTTCGGTCAGCGAGACAGTCAAGTAGCGTAGTCTTGCCAGCTCCAGAAACGCCCTGTGTATATGTAAGTATCAGATCTCTCACACTGCAAAAGAAACACCTACCATAAGAGCCGTCATTGTACCAGGCTTGACCCAACCAGCAACGTTATCCAGGATCCTTCGGTTCTCACTCTTGATCTTGACATCATAACACACATTGTTCCAGTGGAAAACGCTCGTCGACTGAAAGTTGGAGGGCTGTCCCTCTCCGTAACCCTCCTTCTCGGTGATGGCCACGCGACCTGTCGGGCTTGACTCGGAATCCTGGGCGTTTCCCTTTCCTCCCGCGAGCTTGTGTCCTCGTCGGAACACGAGGACCTCGCCCTTTGACTTTTTGGCGCTGACGTATTCGGCAAAGGCCATGTAGGTGATGAGGAAGAAGATGGTGAAGGCGATGACGATGCCCACGTTGCGCCACTTGTGTGCGTGGAAGTAGCTAAAGGACAGGTTGATGTAGGCGTCGCCGTCTACCATTGTCTCGCCTTGCACGGAGCCGACGGTCGAGCAGACGCGGTTGATTGGGTCTGCGTCAGGGTATGCGGGGACAAAGACGTTGCATTCGAACTTGCGGTTATGGAATTCGTTGACCATGAGGGATTCAAAGGCGTATGCGAGGGGGTTGACGTAGTTGATCCATCGGCACCAGTCTAGCATGTAGTCGATCTGGATGATGAAGCCCGTAAACGTAATCAAGGCCAAGATGAGGATAGAGGAGGGAACCATGGCCTGCGATAGAGTCCTTGAAGCTGAACCGATGGTACGGAAAATCATCGACATGCAGAGGGTTACGAGGAACGTCATGAAGAGGAAGTAAAAGAAGGCCCCCGGCTCTCTCCGCAGGTTAGTCATGAAATACAGCGTGAGGTTATAGACGATGGCGTTGAGGACCTTGTACGGCAAGTCGCAGAGCATAGAGGCCACAGCCTCGGCTGACGGATGGTACAGGGCGTAGCGGCTATGTTTCTCGACGATAGGACGTTGCGCATAGAGAGTGAGGATCTAACATGACTGTCAGTTCAAGGGGCCTTTACTCAGGGGAGAATCCGGCATACTTCTAGGGCACTCGCGAAAGCATTAGACAGACAAGCCAGGAACAGCAACGCGCCTCTCTGATAGAAGCTTCCCGTCGACTGGTTGAGGTTATAAAAGACACTCCCGACGATCAAGGCCATGAAAAAGTTTCCAAAAAGCATCGAAAGCGTCAGCGCCGGGTCGCAGACCAACCTCTTGAAGCCTCGCCAGACACAAAGAGACGTCTGCTGTCCGTAGCTCAGGGTGTAGGGACTCTTGGGGCGCTGGCTCTTGGCTTGAATGGCTCGTTTGATCTGTCGGAACTGCTGTGCGTCGGGGCCGTTGATGGGGAACTCTTGCTTGTACTCTTCGATTTCTTGTTGGAGCTTGGTGTAGGCTGAGGATCTCTTCCAGGCTGCTGCAAACTCATCTGGGGTTCTCGGGGCACGGTTTTCAAAGCCTTTTCGGATGACTCGTTCCTGCGGGCTTGTCATGGACGTTAGGAAGTCGGGGGTTGTTTGACGGGCGGGACAGTCGAAGCCGAGATTGACGAAATATTGCTTTGCTTCGCTGGTAGGACCAAAGTAAATCTGTCGACCCTCGTATAGAACCGTGGCTTTGTCGAAAACGTCGTATGCTGCTTGAGGGGCTTGGTAGATTGAGACGAAAGCTGCCGTGTCGAATAATTCCGTCTGAAGCCGCAAGGTCTTGCAAAACTCTATCGCGTTGGCAGAGTCGAGACCTCGCGTACTGTTGTCCCAGCATTGTAAGGGGGCGCCGCTGAGTGAGGCTTCTGCGATGGTCACTCGTTTTCGTTCTCCGCCAGATACTCCGCGGACATATTCATTACCCACGCGTGTGTTGACTGTGTGGGTGATGCCGTACATGGCCATGACAACGTCACGAAGATGTCCAACAAACGTCTCCTTGTCGATACCCGCTGGGATATCTCTTGGGGCCCTGGCGTGAGCTGCAAAAGCTAAAGTGTCACCGACGCTTAGTTGTGGGAAATGCACATCTACTTCAGCAGTGTAGATGGCCTCTCCGCGATGCTGGGTATGCATTTCTTGTGCCGTGATTCCTATCGTGGCATTTAGCTTGCAAATCAAGAGACGGCTATTTGCCACGGCTTACCTCGATAGTTAAAGTACGCATCGTCGTTGACGTAAATGCCGTTTGTCTCTCCGCTGATGGTTTTGAGAAACGTAGAGCATCCAGCGCCAGGGGGACCAAGAACCACAAGCATTTCGCCGTTTCGGACGATGCCGTCAAAGTCTCGAACGATGTCAATCCTCGTCTTTCCATAGCCCATCAGCAGCCTTGGCCAGTTGGCAGCCTCGAACCAGACGTTGGCAACGTCCTTCTGGTAGTCGGTGGGCTGGCCATAGCCAAAGACATTGAGGTTCTGGTAGCACACGCCGGCTTTTCGAGCCGCGAGGCCATTTTCGTGGAGGAGCTTGACAACCGACTTTGCCCACGTGAGCGCCCTGAACTTTTCGCTTCTGGGGTTCAGGGGGCTTTCTTCGTCTTCCATCAAGAAGGGGTTTCCGCTGACCGAGGACATTTGACTCTGGTGGGTGTACTGTCGTGCCAGGTCGCGCACGATGCTGTGTCTGCGCTCGAGCTCCGAGTCCTCGTCTTCATCTTCCGTGCTTGTCTGAACTGGAGTGTCGGTTTCCTTGCGCGCTTCATTGCCGGCAGAGACACCTCTCGAGGGGGAATCATTGGCGGTTGAGTCGGTCCCCAGGTTGGAACGTGTTTCAGGGTTTGGAGGCTGTGTGGTGGGTTGGAGGTCTCCCGGCTGGGACGTGGGACCGTCCGGGGAGTTGGATGCCATTGTGGAACGAGTAGACAGCTGTCTTGAGTAAAGGTATGTGTGGAGATAGATACTGGTGGGCTCGTGCTGAGGTTGGAGTGAGGACTATAGATGCTAACACGTCCCGTATAAGTGGGTGGACGATGACCAAGTGAAGGAAGCTTCACTGGCGCATCAGTAGACTCATCCGAGAACTCTTCACGTTCTAGCTCGTAAAGAACCTTGTACCCAAAGAATAAGAATATGACAGATCCGCTATTGGGTGCTTAGACTGGCTGGAACCATGCATGACCTTGAGCTTCAAAGTGAAGAGGAGGTTCGCCTTATGAAGTTCAGGGCAGGCGGACTTTTGCAGACCGCAGCATCCGAACAAACAAGCAAGAAGGAAAGTGTCAGCGGTGCAGCGGCGCTTTCTAACAACCCGTCAGATTTTCCCTGGATTCTTCCAACTCCGAAGCGGAATCCTTGTCAGTTCGAGGAACATGTCACATCACGATACAGTGGAGATTTCTCTCGGGGTGCAGCTTGAACCCGATGCCCGGGTGTGGCACTGGACACCCCCTCCTCACAGTCTGCGAACCTCCAATAGTATCTCTCCGCCCTTGGACTAGCCTGTGCACTGGATTGTTGCATGATCTGTTACCTGATGGGGCATCCATCAAGGACTCGTCTGTGGACCCTCGTGATATGGATCCTGGGGTCCCGTCAAGGGCTCAGACGGTAGGTAGGTTTAGTTGATATCCCCAAGTTTTTTTTTTAAAGTTGATGTGCTAGACTTTTAAAGCCGTCATCTTTCATGAAACTACTACCTGGCGTCTTCAATCCCGTAGATGCAGCAATTCTCGGAAAGAGCTATACGAAAAATGTCCGACACAGTCTCTCATCAGGTGGATCGGTACGGTCGAGCAATAACATCCACCAAGATGTCGTCCTCAAATAACCAAGATCAACCAAAGAAGGCGGCAGGCAAGAGAGTCCTGGCCTGCGTCCTCTGCCAGCAAAGGAAGAAGAAGTGTGATCGAAAGAGCCCATGCTCCAATTGCATCAAGGTAACGGCACCTCGACTATCAAAAGGCATCATCTAGAAGACTTACTCACCATCAAAGCTCAAAGCAGTTTGCACCCCCAGCACGCCCGCTCCTCCAAGGAAGCGCAGACGGCCAAATCAAGATCTCCTGGAGAGGCTGGCGAGATGCGAGGCCTTGCTGAGGCACTGCACTTGTATCCGACTCCCAACCCCCGAGAGCAGTCCTCCCGAGCAGTGCGAACAGTCTCCTGTTAGTTCCCACGACGATGACATCAAGAGGGGATCAAGCCCAGAGCCATATCCGACGACGACCAAGTGAATGGGCTATTGACTCAGTTTCGGCCTTTTCTTCCCAGCCCACATTTTCCACGGCCCTTTTGACATCTCCCAGATGTCACTCGCTATTCGACACTCTGATCTGGCATCAGACCACCCCATCCCATCATCCATCACCTGGTTGCCAGCTGCCTTGTTTCTTTCTCTTCAGAAGCTGGACTTGTCCGCAGGAGCGGAATTCTAGGACGGCATTTGATGAGCCGACTTGTTTATACCAACGATACCCCCCGAGCAAACTTCGAGTTTGCACCATTCTACTTGGAGATGGCCGTTGTCGAGGAAAGAGGAGAGGCTCGGATGAATAGTATACGATCGATAATGACAATCCTTCTACCAGTTCTATATACGTACAAAGCAAGCAAATGGGAATTGCATGGTTTAATACCTCTTTTCAGATATCCACACCCCTTGCTTGAGGGGAATACCTAGGTGTGATATCACGATGTCCGCTGACACACACACACTGTGCGCAAGTCGGTCGGACAAAGAAGAACCGAAATCCGCAGACGCGAGAATTCGGGGGACTTGGAGGTCCTCGGACAGATCTGGGCCCCCCCTTGAGCCCATGTCCACTTGGCACTAACGTCCCAGGGCTGAGGAGCAGCCAATGGGCATCTGAGCGTCCAGGGGGGCCCTTGGCCGGGTGACCAGAGGGATCACCGCATAGCGCAAGGATGGGGGGGAGGGTGGTGCCACTGTTCGTGGCATGCCATGAGCTTAATCGCCATGTGTCTCCCCATGGCCCACCGTTTCTATCGACGTCGGGGTCTATGAGGGACCCGTTTGCCGAACCCGCGGGCCAATACGCGTATTTTTGTATTCAATCAACGACACATGTTGTTCTATTTCGACGTCCATCGTAGATTACCCGTCTTTAGCCTGTCGGTTCAAGATGTCGCTTCGCTTGCAATGCGGTAAACGATTGGCGATGATCAAATAGCGCAACTCGGTGTTGTCTTTATGGGAATTGCACTCCCACCATCATCGCGAATCTTGGACGGGTTCCGGCTCAAGAGTCGCTCCGTTGGATATCAGCATCGCGTGAGTTGACCCAATACGCAAACCTCCGCCCCATTCATAATCTAGCAGTTGGTCGATATCCCTGCATCAACAAACACACACACATCGACGCGGAGTTGACTTGTTTACAAGCTACCGTTCATCCTTCACGATGCGGAGCGGAAATAGACCGGAATCGCATCCTCGGACACCACACCCGCCGAGTCGAACACACCACCACGGAGCTTCAACGGGCGGACTGTTGGCAACCCCGTGTTCCCGGCCGAGACACCCCCATTTGCTGGAATGTGACTGTTGGCAAGTGAGTCTCGATTGGTATGACCAGGGGTTGCCACGTCGATCTTGACCGGACATGCTTGTGGATGGCATCTTCCCCTGTCACACTACCCCATCTTCTGCTCGAGGCATCTGGATGGTCAGAGGGCTAGGAGGGCTAGGGTAGGTCAGAGTGGCGAGAAATGATGATGCTTTAGATATAACAAGAGCTGCTACCTACCTTGGAGAAGACAGTGCACTACGTCGGATAGTTGTTATGTCCGTCTTGGTCAAATCAACCTCCACCAAACCTAGATCGAATACACCGCAACTTTGGAGTCCAAGAATATAATTGAAACTTGCTGTTGCTCAGCTTAAGCCCTGCGTGTCTTCATCATCCCTAAACTCAATCGCATCAACGAATGCCTCTTCAGAGTCGCTCAGTTCCTCCCAAATATCGTCGTCTGACTCGTTCCGGCCAATCACCTCAAGAAAAGAATAGAAAGCCGATCGAACATCGTCCGAGATCATGGAACGATGCTCAAACATCTCGCACGGCGTCCACCCGTAATGGTTGACTGCGTTGATATCAAGGCCTTTGAGTTCAAAGCTTGCCAATGTTCTGAATGTCCTCTCATCTCCATGCATGGCTGCTATGTGGAGGAGAGATCCGAATTTGTTTTCGTAGAGGTGGTCAGCCCCCAGCTCAAGGAGGAGAGCGACTGTGCTGTGTGAGTTGAGGAGTATGGCCCCGTTTAAAGGTGGATCCCCATAGTGGTTCTTTGCATTTATATTTCCGCCATGGTCAAACAGCGATCGAGCTGCTTCTGGAGAATTGTATTGCGCAGCGTAGTGGAGAGGCGTCATTCCACCCAAATTCCGGAGCTCAAGTCCAGCACCTGCGGATAACAGCTTTTCGATCGCGTCTGTCTGATTGGTGCTAGCTGCCCCATGAAGAGCCGTGATGCCGTATTTGTCGGCTGCATTCACATCCGCGCCGGCTGCCAAAAGGAAATCCACAATTTCCGCGAATTGTTTGCGAATGCTTGTCGTGATAGTCAAGGCCGAGTCTCCATCGTTTCTCTTGATGTTGACGTCGGCACCAGCGTCTATCAGGGCCTTGGCATTTTCCAGATCGCCTCGTCGGACGGCGTACATCAGTGGGGTCTCCCCGCCCAGGTCTGGTGCGTCAATTTGGGCCAGGATATCTGGACTTTGGCTTTGCAACGTCGTAGCGAGGTTGACGTGACATTGACCGACAACAATCTTGTGGAGAAATGTCAGCCCGAGGGTGTCGAAAGCTGCCGAGAGGGAAAGAAGCTCTTCTAGCTTGGCAAGTTGATCTAACGGACCATTTTGTGTTAGGATCGTTCTAGCCGCCTCAGACCGTGCTGAGCGTCCGTAATCATCCTCTTGGTCAGGGTCTGCACCAGCTTGGAGGAGTAACTTGGTGATTTTAAGAAGTTCGGTCCAAGTGTTTTCACCACCTAGCGCCATGAACAAAACCGAACCCCCAGTTCGATAGTCAATATCGAGCAAAGCCGCCCGGTTGACCTGCAGAATTTGTTGCACCGTACTGACATCTCCATAGGTAGTCTGATAAAGAATGTTGCTCTCTGATATAAAGAGAGGTGTCCGGCGGCGTGATACAAGTGCAAAAGTGAAGGTCTTAATCGTTGATGTCTCGACGAGCATTTGGACAGTGTAGTTGAGAAACCAAAGTGGAAAGCTGTATGTAAGCCTGAGTCGGATGGACCGGGCCCTGGAACACTCCTTCAGGTTGCAACTTGAGGGTGCCACAGGATTACTCGTGTAACCGACGAAGAGGGACCCTATCACTGCATCGAGTGCCTGGGGGAGCCTCCAAGAGAGACCCGGCTTTGACCGAGAGTGACATCTGCATGGGCAGCTGGACTGGCATCCAGGGTTCATCATGCCCAAAGTGACAAAAACTGACGAGTTCATGAACCCGGGGGGGAATGCCGGTCCGCTGTGGGGTGTGACCGGAGTGTATTTGGTTTCTGCTGGAGGGTTTCGCGTGCTAGAACTGTCCTGTACTGTGTCTGTTTCGACCACGGGCGTGGTTCGATTGGCTTTGGTCTCTTCACGGATGGCAGAGAGTTGATCAACGACAGTCTGATGCCATCCTGGGGGCAGGTCTGGCGTCTTTGCTTGGAGGGTCTGGAGTGCAGCTACTAGATATGCGTGGCTCTGGCTAGCGGTTTCCTGTGTCGATATCAACTGAACGCTGGTGGCCTGAGAGCTCGTGTCCAGCTTCTGAACGACTGTCTGCTGATGGCTCTGCATTTCGAGACGAAAGTCACAAACTTCCAGGTGTATACTGCTCGAGATACAGCTACATTATGAGGTCAGACAAAGATTGTAAGATCACTCGGATTCGAACTACTTGCCTGTTGTGAACCACGAGGAGCTCGTTGATTTTGGTCCGGACTTGTTTGAGTTCATTCTGCAGTTCCGAGGCCCGAGACTGCTTCAAACACCACTTGATCCTCTTCAGTGTTGGCTTTTCCGCTGCGAGCTTCTTGGTCAAGACCTCCAGGTCAGACAGCGTGACCTTTGCCTTCCGCAGCTGCGCTTCGAGGTCGACCACGGTGGCCGAGATGTCTGGGGCATTCGGCCCACTCGACTTTGACGTCTTTGCGGCATCTTGAACACGAGCTAGAACAGCCTTGATGTCTTCAACTTCATTCGACAGAGCCTGGATCAAGTTGGGAGCATTCTTTAGCTGGGATTGCAAGCTATGCAGAGCTTTGCACGATCGGAGGGTAACATCGAGCAGACCGGCCACAGAGGCAATCAGGGAGATGGGTTCTGCCATGATCCCGACGTGTCTTGATGGTTTCGTTGAAGGAGGAGAATTCAGATCATGTTGGGAAAACCCCTCTTGCAGTTGGTGACTTCACAGCTGATGCCGCTCAGCCACCAAGGCATTCTTGCAGCGCTCGCCTCACTTTTACCAACCAATCAGCCGCAGTGTTTCAACTGTGGCATCTGGCAATGTCATTTGCTGAGGGTTGGGCGTTCAAGGCAGGCTCTGCCAGTTTGAGGTTTCGTGTTGCACAAACTCGGCTGTGCAGTGAGATTTACAATTACGGCGCTGGGGCTTGGTGCATATGGATTGGAAGCCGAATGCGCAGGGTTCCATGTCAAAGTGCCTTCACGGTTAAAGGCGTGGCGAGGTCGAAGAGCTTATGCTGTCTGAGGTCATTCCGGCATTCGGTCTGTCTACCCTCGACCATCTGGAGGCTCGCGACGGCGTACCAACCAATTAGCTCATTTGGCTCCTTCGTCGGGTCGATGGGCGTTCTTATTATTATAGTGGAGGTATTACGTAACATCCTGCCCT